>CM070839.1:25116512-25416512 GCA_036326025.1 Chrosomus eos
GCATGACCTGAGGCAACATGCAGCGTTTCGGCGCAGCGCCACCTACTGGTCCGGAGATATGAAAAATGGTTATTTTTGCTCATAACTCCTGAACGGTTTGTCCAAAAATCATAAAAGTGGCCTCGTTAGATTCAGGGCGTCATACCGAGTCGACTGATATCCAATTTTCCCAGATCGGCCATTTTGTCTGTCGGCCATTTTGAATTATTTGCTAAAATGCTGTATTTTCTGAACGCATGAACGGATTGTTACGAAACTCGGTATGGGTCATCAGTACGATGCCCTGAAGGAGCTTGAGAAGTTTCGAAACAGCACCACCTAGTGGTCAAAAGTTATAACAAAATTTCCAAAAAGGCTAATAACTTTTGAATAAATCTGCCTGTTGAAATGCCACTGGTCTTAATAGATTCCTTGGGTCAAGCTGAGAACATAGATACCAGGTTTTCCTTATTTGACCGAACTTCCTGTCCGCCATCTTGATTTTCAGTCAAAACCTACTTTTTCGAACTCCTCCTAGACCGTTTGTCCGATTTTCACCAAAATCGAATCGTATCATCTCCAGACCGTGCCGACTAAAAGTTATGGATTTCGTGTCGATTGACGAAACCGTTTTCGTATAGCGCAGCAGCAAAGTTGAGGCATGCTGCCAAAATGACTATTAAGTCTTTATCTCTGCAATGCCTTGACATTTTGACACCAAACTTTGTATGTGTCATTGTTATGGGATTAATATCCTGCCAGGATTCAAAACTGAAAATAAAGTTTTGAAAGGTTGAAACTAAGTGTTCAAAAACTCAAAATCTCACAAAAAAAGTTTTGCAAGATCGAAAAATAAGATTTGCAAGCTTGCAAAATGTAAAAAAAATTAAAAATATTTCTGCAAACATTATGTTGTTTTTGATATTTCCTTCTTCAGAACTGCAACATTTTTTTTACGATGTTGTGCAAACAATTTTTCAGAGTTTCAAATTTGTCAGTGTTCTCCCACTGTATTAGTTTGTTTTCCAGGTTTGAAACCTTGTAAATGGTGATCTGAAAACTGGTGTGCGAATGTGTGCACAAACGTTTTGAAACTCTGAAAACAGAGTTTTGCAGGCTTGCAAAGTGGTAAAAAAAAATTAAATCTCTGCAAACATAATTTTGTTTTTGAGTTTTCCTTCTTCAGAAGTGCAACACTCTTTTTTAGGGTGTTGTGCAATCATTTTTTCAGAGTTTCGAATTTGTCAGTGTTCTCCCAATGTATTAGTTTGTTTTCCAGATTTGAAACCTTGTAAATGGTGATCTGAAAACTGGTGTGCGAATAGGTAAAAAAAAGTTTTGAAACTCTGAAAACTGAGGTTCGAAAGGGCGAAACTTATTACATTACATTACATGTGCACTCTTATTGCAGACTATTTTTTCAGACCCGAGTTTACAACACCCACTTTGCGGAGATACGCCCACACAGTTGCGAGCTTGCGACTTACGTGATTGGTTGCAGCGTTGTCACGCAGCTCTGCTCTGAAACTCTGAAACTCAGACTGAGCGAAAATGAAGCTTCGCAACCTCGCAACCTAAAAAAAAAAAAGCCTGGAGGGAGGGCCTTCTGCTCTTTGCCAATGATTTGCTGTCTGCTGACGTACAGTCCAATCACAAGTATTTACTGGAAAGGTGGGATTGACCGACTGCTCCGCCAATGACGAAAGCGTATGGGATGAATATAGTCAGTCAGTCAGTCATATTTATTTATAGAGCATATTTAAAAAACAACAGCTGTTGGCCAAAGTGCAGTATCAAAATATAGTATCAATATATATATAGGCTTATATCTTATATCATATATCTTACTCATGCTGTTCAATTTTCACAATCAGCATAGATGTAGGCTAAAAAAAATAACATTATAATATTTTAACAAAAATGAAACTAAATGCGCATATTTAATGGCTACAACACATATAGTGGGCCAGGGCCTATACAGACTCTCTAAATATTGACATTAACATTAGCAATGCTAGCTGTAGAAGTGCAGTTTGTTAATAGTAAATGTTAACTAATCTATAAGTGTTACCGATTTTTTATAGGCCTACACCGATTCAGAGGTCTCGTGCAGTTCAGTGTTGGACAGGTCAGTTGTTTTAACTGTTCATTAAAGTGAATAGTTAAAATGACATTCGTTTGCGTATCGGACGTTAGTGGACGTCGTACTGCACGCTTGTGTGATTATCTCGGCAGTTTAGGACATCGCACAAGATTTGCAATTTGTACAAATAGAGACATTTTTGTGAATACAAATGTTTTCTTTTGTATTAGTGTATCATAATTTGCGCATGCAACAAAGAAGACTTGCATGTGTGGATCAGGTGACGCGCGTGCATTCATTGACGTCTTTTCTGAGTCAATATCATTTGATTCATTTGGATTTTGAGACTTTCTTTTCGCGGTTTTTAAGCATTTCACAACCCACACACAAACAAACTACAAATGAATAGGACTGGTGCTAGTTATTAATGTGGGCACAACTACACATCTATTTGACAAATTCATAAATGTGCGTCACTAAACTAATAGGCTACAACTTGTGTGTGCAAAATCCAGAATCACATGAATGTGCAGCATTTTGTACAAGAACCATAGTTGTTAATACAAAACCTCGATTTTGTATTAATGTATCTCGCATGCAACAAGTAAGATGTGCAATTGTTGATCAGGCGACACGCGTGCATTCATTGACTCGTTTCTAGAATGCATGAATAGCCATATTATATTCATCCCATACGCTTTCGTCATTGGCGGAGCAGTCGGTCAATCCCACCTTTCCAGTAAATACTTGTGATTGGACTGTACGTCAGCAGACAGCAAATCATTGGCCAAGAGCAGAAGGCCCTCCCTCCAGGCTTTTTTTTTTTAGGTTGCGAGGTTGCGAAGCTTCATTTTCGCTCAGTCTGAGTTTCAGAGTTTCAGAGCAGAGCTGCGTGACAACGCTGCCACCAATCACGTAAGTCGCAAGCTCGCAACTGTGTGGGCGTATCTCCGCAAAGTGGGTGTTGTAAACTCGGGTCTGAAAAAATAGTCTGCAATAAGAGTGCACATGTAATGTAATGTAATAAGTTTCGCCCTTTCGAACCTCAGTTTTCAGAGTTTCAAAACTTTTTTTCACCTATTCGCACACCAGTTTTCAGATCACCATTTACAAGGTTTCAAATCTGGAAAACAAACTAATACATTGGGAGAACACTGACAAATTCGAAACTCTGAAAAAATGATTGCACAACACCCTAAAAAAGAGTGTTGCACTTCTGAAGAAGGAAAACTCAAAAACAAAATTATGTTTGCAGAGATTTAAAATTTTTTTACCACTTTGCAAGCCTGCAAAACTCTGTTTTCAGAGTTTCAAAACGTTTTTGCACACATTCGCACACCAGTTTTCAGATCACCATTTACAAGGTTTCAAACCTGGAAAACAAACTAATACAGTGGGAGAACACTGACAAATTTGAAACTCTGAAAAATTGTTTGCACAACATCGTAAAAAAAAGTTGCAGTTCAGAAGAAGGAAATATCAAAAACAACATAATATTTGCAGAAATATTATTAATTTTTTTTACATTTTGCAAGCTTGCAAATCTTATTTTTCGATCTTGCAAAACTTTTTTTGTAAGATTTTGAGTTTTTGAACACTTAGTTTCAACCTTTCAAAACTTTATTTTCAGTTTTGAATCCTGGCAGGATATTAATCCCATACATTGTCACCTCACTCTGACCACATCACATCAATTTGGTAACTGCGCCACCTATTTGTCAAAAGTGATAAACCATTAAATCATCTTAAAAGTTACTGTATATATGATTTTTTTTAGCCATTTATCCAAGTTCTCTTAAAATGTCTTTAATTGCTCCTTGCTGCAGTTGGTCTGCCACTCCCACCCATGATGGCATCTGTTGCCGCTTCTTGCGCTTGGCCCCGGTAATGGCTGCTTGCAGCTATATTTAGGGGCCAAGCACCGAAGGTGCGGAGGCACCTATTGTATCTGTTCCGGTTCTTATTATTTAGGGGCCAAGCACCGAAGGTGCGGAGGCACCTATTGTATCTGTTCCGGTTCTTATTATTAGGGGCCAAGCACCAAAGGTGCGGAGGCACCTATTGTATCTGTTCCGGTTCTTATTATTAGGGGCCAAGCACCGAAGGTGCGGAGGCACCTATTGTATCTGTTCCGGTTCTTATTATTATTATTATTAGGGGCCAAGCACCGAAGGTGCGGTGGCACCTATTGTATCTGTTCCGGTTCTTATTATTCTTCCGTTTCTTCCGACTGGGCGTCTATGGCAGCCCATAGAACCGTTTGCGGGAAAGTTATGAAATTTGGTACACTGATAGAGGACAGTCTGAAAAGTCACCAGAGCAAATTTGGAGTCTCCAACTCAATCCCTCTAGCGCCACCAACTGTCCAAAGATTTACTCATGTTTATGCTTATAACTTTTGAACCATAATGGCTAGAATCACAAATCCTTTGTCCTCTTATTCCTTGGCTCATGCCGATTCGATTGCACCCTATGACGTCATTTTCCGTCACAACAATTTGTCCGCCATTTGTAATTATCCGAAAAAGCTACTTTTTCGAACTCCTCCTAGGCCGTTGTTCCGATTCTCACCAAAATTGAACCAGATCATCTCCAGACCGTGCTGACAAAAAGTTATGGAATTCATAAAAACGCTGCATGTTGTTCTCGAATACCACGCAAATTAATTTTAAGTAGCGCTTGCGAAAACAGACATAAGGCTGTATCTCCGCAACGCTTTATCGTATTCAAACCAAACTTGGTACATGTCATTACAAGCATGACCTGAGGCTACATGCTGCGTTTCGGCGCAGCGCCACCTACTGGTCCAGAGATACGAAAAATTGCTATTTTTGCTCATAACTACTGAACAGTTTGTCCAAAAATAATAAAGTTGGTCTTGTTAGATTCAGGGCGTCATGCCGAGTCGACAGATATCCAATTTTCCCAGATCGGCCATTTTGGCTGTCGGCCATTTTGAATTATGTGCTAAAATGCTGTATTTTATGAACGCATGAACGAATTGTTACGAAACTCGGTATGGGTCATCAGTACGATACCCTGAAGGAGCCTGAGAAGTTTCGAAACAGCGCCACCTAGTGGCAAAATTGATTTTTCAAATGCTGATAACTCTGGTTGTGTTTGACGTATTTTCACGGGAGTCATCTCGTTGGGATCCTGAATCCTTGCCGAGTCCACAGATACCAAATATGCTTAGGTTTTTTTTACGGTTTGTGTAGCGTTGTGATTTAGCGCTTAAAAAACATTTGCCGATATCTTCGAAACCGCTTGTCCGATCGAGACGAAACCACCGCCAGAAGTTTGGAAACATAGGTCGATAGGCTATACGCTAATGCCCAAATGCGAAAATATTGATAGTAAGGGGTAGTAAAATCCAATCAAAGTCACGTGTCAGTCATTTTTTATGTGTTTATTCACATAAATGTATATAACTCCAAAACTAAATGAGATATTTTCACCAAATTTTACACACACATGTATGGGCTCACTTTGAGGTCACATAAAAAAAATGGTGGGATTGAGCCTCTTGGTGGCGCTATAATAGAACGTAACATGCTATTCTTAATGAATGCATTGGTGTAACATTACAAAACTCAGCATGTGCCATCAGCACCATGCCCTGAAGGTACTCAAAACATTTCGAGACAGCGCCACCTTTTGGTCAAAAGTTATAACATAATTTCTAAAAACTTTTGAATAAATCTGCGTATTTTAATGCCACTGGTCTTAAGGTTTGTCATTGTCACCAGACTCTGACCACATCACATCGTTTTTGTAACTACGCCACCTATTGGTCAAAAGTGATAATCCATTAAATCACATTTTTAGTTAATTAGTGTGATTTTTAAGCCATTTTGCCTAAATTAATCTTTAAATGTCTTAAATTGCTCCTTGCTGCAGTTGGTCTGACACATGTTGACATGTCTTGTCGTCTTCTTTGCGCTTGGCCCCGGTTATTGCTGCTTGCAGCTATATTTATTAGGGGCCAAGCACCGAAGGTGCGGTGGCACCTATTGTATCTGTTCCGGTTCTTATTAGGGGCCAAGCACCGAAGGTGCGGTGGCACCTATTGTATCTGTTCCGGTTCTTATTATTCTTCCGTTTCTTCCGACTGGGCGTCTATGGCAGCCCATAGAACCGTTTGCGGGAAAGTTATGAAATTTGGTACACTGATAGAGGACAGTCTGAAAAGTCACCAGAGCAAATTTGGAGTCTCCAACTCAATCCCTCTAGCGCCACCAACTGTCCAAAGATTTACTCATGTTTATGCTTATAACTTTTGAACCATAATGGCTAGAATCACAAATCCTTTGTCCTCTTATTCCTTGGCTCATGCCGATTCGATTGCACCCTATGACGTCATTTTCCGTCACGACAATTTGTCCGCCATTTGTAATTATCCGAAAAAGCTACTTTTTCGAACTCCTCCTAGGCCGTTGTTCCGATTCTCACCAAAATTGAACCAGATCATCTCCAGACCGTGCTGACAAAAAGTTATGGAATTCATAAAAACGCTGCATGTTGTTCTCGAATACCACGCAAATTAATTTTAAGTAGCGCTTGCGAAAACAGACATAAGGCTGTATCTCCGCAACGCTTTATCGTATTCAAACCAAACTTGGTACATGTCATTACAAGCATGACCTGAGGCTACATGCTGCGTTTCGGCGCAGCGCCACCTACTGGTCCAGAGATACGAAAAATTGCTATTTTTGCTCATAACTACTGAACAGTTTGTCCAAAAATAATAAAGTTGGTCTTGTTAGATTCAGGGCGTCATGCCGAGTCGACAGATATCCAATTTTCCCAGATCGGCCATTTTGGCTGTCGGCCATTTTGAATTATGTGCTAAAATGCTGTATTTTATGAACGCATGAACGAATTGTTACGAAACTCGGTATGGGTCATCAGTACGATACCCTGAAGGAGCCTGAGAAGTTTCGAAACAGCGCCACCTAGTGGCAAAATTGATTTTTCAAATGCTGATAACTCTGGTTGTGTTTGACGTATTTTCACGGGAGTCATCTCGTTGGGATCCTGAATCCTTGCCGAGTCCACAGATACCAAATATGCTTAGGTTTTTTTTACGGTTTGTGTAGCGTTGTGATTTAGCGCTTAAAAAACATTTGCCGATATCTTCGAAACCGCTTGTCCGATCGAGACGAAACCACCGCCAGAAGTTTGGAAACATAGGTCGATAGGCTATACGCTAATGCCCAAATGCGAAAATATTGATAGTAAGGGGTAGTAAAATCCAATCAAAGTCACGTGTCAGTCATTTTTTATGTGTTTATTCACATAAATGTATATAACTCCAAAACTAAATGAGATATTTTCACCAAATTTTACACACACATGTATGGGCTCACTTTGAGGTCACATAAAAAAAATGGTGGGATTGAGCCTCTTGGTGGCGCTATAATAGAACGTAACATGCTATTCTTAACGAATGCATTGGTGTAACATTACAAAACTCAGCATGTGCCATCAGCACCATGCCCTGAAGGTACTCAAAACATTTCGAGACAGCGCCACCTTTTGGTCAAAAGTTATAACATAATTTCTAAAAACTTTTGAATAAATCTGCGTATTTTAATGCCACTGGTCTTAAGGTTTGTCATTGTCACCAGACTCTGACCACATCACATCGTTTTTGTAACTACGCCACCTATTGGTCAAAAGTGATAATCCATTAAATCACATTTTTAGTTAATTAGTGTGATTTTTAAGCCATTTTGCCTAAATTAATCTTTAAATGTCTTAAATTGCTCCTTGCTGCAGTTGGTCTGACACATGTTGACATGTCTTGTCGTCTTCTTTGCGCTTGGCCCCGGTTATTGCTGCTTGCAGCTATATTACCAATTGTTTCTGTTCCGATTCTTTTTTATTCTTCTTCCGACTGGGCGTCTATGGCAGCCCATAGAACCGTTTGCGGGAAAGTTGTTTTGATTTGACATTATGATAGAGGACAGTCCCAACATTAAATGCACCAATTTTGGTGTTTCTAAGTCATTCCCTCTAGCGCCACCACCTGTCCAAAGTTTCACTTTTGTTTTGCTAATAACTTTTGAACCGTAAGGCCTATCATAGAAATTCTTTTTTGCCCATGTTTCTGAGCTTATGCCGATTCGACTGCACCCTATGACGTCATTTTCCGTCATGCAAATTTGGCCGCCATCTTGAATTTTCCAAAAAAGCTACTTTTTCGAACTCCTCCTAGGCCGATGCTCCGATTTTCACCAAAATTGCACCAGATCATCTTCAGGCAGTGGGGACAAAAAGTTATGGAATTCAAGTTGATTCGCTTAACAGTTTTTGAATAACTTGCAAAATAATTTTACGTAGCGCTTGCGAAAACAAACTTAAGGCTGTATCTCCGCAACGCTTAATCGTATTCAGACCGAACTTGGTACATGTGATCACAAGCATGACCTGAGGCTACATGCTGCGTTTCGGCGCAGCGCCACCTACTGGTCCAGAGATATGAAAAATGGTTATTTTTGCTCATAACTCCTTAACGGTTTGTCCAAAAATCATAAATGTGGTCTCGTTAGATTCAGGGCGTCATGTTGAGTCGACTGATATCCAATTTTACCAGATCGGCTATTTTGGCTGTTGGCCATTTTGAATTATGTGCTAAAGTGCTGTATTTTCTGAACGCATGAACGAATTGTTACGAAACTCGGTATGGGTCATCAGTACGATGCCCTGAAGGAGCGTGAGAAGTTTCGAAACAGCGCCCCCTAGTGATCAAAAGTTATAACAAAATTTCCAAAAAGGCTAATAACTTTTGAATACATCTCCCTGTTGAAATGCCACTGGTCTTAATAGATTCCTTGGGTAAAGCTGAGAACATAGATACCAGATTTTCCTAATTTGGCCGAACTTCCTGTCCGCCATCTTCATTTTCAGTCAAAACCTACTTTTTCGAACTCCTCCTAGACCGTTTGTCCGATTTTCACCAAAATCGAATCGTATCATCTCCAGACTCTGCCGACTAAAAGTTATGGATTTCATGTCGATAGACAAAACCGTTTTCGTGTAGCGCAGCAGCAAAGTTGGGGTAGGATGCCAAAAGGACTATTCAGTCTTTATCTCTGCAATGCCTTCACATTTTGACACCAAACTTTGTATGTGTCATTGTCACCTCACTCTGACCACATCACATCAATTTCGTAAGTGCTCCACCTATTTGTCGAAAGTGATAAACCATTAAATTATCTTAAAAGTTACTGTATATATGATTTTTTGCCATTTATCCAAAGTTCTCTTAAAATGTCTTTAATTGCTCATTGCTGCAGTTGGTCTGCCACTCCCACCCATGATGGCATCTGTTGCCGCTTCTTGCGCTTGGCCCCGGTAATGGCTGCTTGCAGCTATATTTATTCTTCCGTTTCTTCCGACTGGGCGTCTATGGCAGCCCATAGAACCGTTTGCGGGAAAGTTATGAAATTTGGTATACTGATAGAGGACAGTCTGAAAAGTCACCAGAGCAAATTTGGAGTCTCCAACTCAATCCCTCTAGCGCCACCAACTGTCCAAAGATTTACTCATGTTTATGCTTATAACTTTTGAACCATAATGGCTAGAATCACAAATCCTTTGTCCTCTTATTCCTTGGCTCATGCCGATTCGATTGCACCCTATGACGTCATTTTCCGTCACGACAATTTTTCCGCCATTTGTAATTATCCGAAAAAGCTACTTTTTCGAACTCCTCCTAGGCCGTTGTTCCGATTCTCACCAAAATTGAACCAGATCATCTCCAGACCGTGCTGACAAAAAGTTATGGAATTCATAAAAACGCTGCAAGTTGTTCTCGAATACCACGCAAATTAATTTTAAGTAGCGCTTGCGAAAACAGACATAAGGCTGTATCTCCGCAACGCTTTATCGTATTCAAACCAAACTTGGTACATGTCATTACAAGCATGACTTGAGGCTACATGCTGCGTTTCGGCGCAGCGCCACCTACTGGTCCAGAGATACGAAAAATTGCTATTTTTGCTCATAACTACTGAACAGTTTGTCCAAAAATAATAAAGTTGGTCTTGTTAGATTCAGGGCGTCATGCCGAGTCGACAGATATCCAATTTTCCCAGATCGGCCATTTTGGCTGTCGGCCATTTTGAATTATGTGCTAAAATGCTGTATTTTATGAACGCATGAACGAATTGTTACGAAAATCGGTATGGGTCATCAGTACGATACCCTGAAGGAGCCTGAGAAGTTTCGAAACAGCGCCACCTAGTGGCAAAATTGATTTTTCAAATGCTGATAACTCTGGTTGTGTTTGACATATTTTCACGGGAGTCATCTCGTTGGGATCCTGAATCCTTGCCGAGTCCACAGATACCAAATATGCTTAGGTTTTGTTTACGGTTTGTGTAGCGTTGTGATTTAGCGCTTAAAAAACATTTGCCGATATCTTCGAAACCGCTTGTCCGATCGAGACGAAACCACCGCCAGAAGTTTGGAAACATAGGTCGATAGGCTATACGCTAATGCCCAAATGCAAAAATATTGATAGTAAGGGGTAGTAAAATCCAATCAAAGTCACGTGTCAGTCATTTTTTATGTGTTTATTCACATAAATGTATATAACTCCAAAACTAAATGAGATATTTTCACCAAATTTTACACACACATGTATGGGCTCACTTTGAGGTCACATAAAAAAAATGGTGGGATTGAGCCTCTTGGTGGCGCTATAATAGAACGTAACATGCTATTCTTAACGAATGCATTGGTGTAACATTACAAAACTCAGCATGTGCCATCAGCACCATGCCCTGAAGGTACTCAAAACATTTCGAGACAGCGCCACCTTTTGGTCAAAAGTTATAACATAATTTCTAAAAACTTTTGAATAAATCTGCGTATTTTAATGCCACTGGTCTTAAGGTTTGTCATTGTCACCAGACTCTGACCACATCACATCGTTTTTGTAACTACGCCACCTATTGGTCAAAAGTGATAATCCATTAAATCACATTTTTAGTTAATTAGTGTGATTTTTAAGCCATTTTGCCTAAATTAATCTTTAAATGTCTTAAATTGCTCCTTGCTGCAGTTGGTCTGACACATGTTGACATGTCTTGTCGTCTTCTTTGCGCTTGGCCCCGGTTATTGCTGCTTGCAGCTATATTTAGGGGCCAAGCACCGAAGGTGCGGTGGCACCTATTGTATCTGTTCCGGTTCTTATTATTCTTCCGTTTCTTCCGACTGGGTGTCTATGGCAGCCCATAGAACCGTTTGCGGGAAAGTTATGAAATTTGGTACACTGATAGAGGACAGTCTGAAAAGTCACCAGAGCAAATTTGGAGTCTCCAACTCAATCCCTCTAGCGCCACCAACTGTCCAAAGATTTACTCATGTTTATGCTTATAACTTTTGAACCATAATGGCTAGAATCACAAATCCTTTGTCCTCTTATTCCTTGGCTCATGCCGATTCGATTGCACCCTATGACGTCATTTTCCGTCACGACAATTTGTCCGCCATTTGTAATTATCCGAAAAAGCTACTTTTTCGAACTCCTCCTAGGCCGTTGTTCCGATTCTCACCAAAATTGAACCAGATCATCTCCAGACCGTGCTGACAAAAAGTTATGGAATTCATAAAAACGCTGCAAGTTGTTCTCGAATACCACGCAAATTAATTTTAAGTAGCGCTTGCGAAAACAGACATAAGGCTGTATCTCCTCAACGCTTTATCGTATTCAAACCAAACTTGGTACATGTCATTACAAGCATGACCTGAGGCTACATGCTGCGTTTCGGCGCAGCGCCACCTACTGGTCCAGAGATACGAAAAATTGCTATTTTTGCTCATAACTACTGAACAGTTTGTCCAAAAATAATAAAGTTGGTCTTGTTAGATTCAGGGCGTCATGCCGAGTCGACAGATATCCAATTTTCCCAGATCGGCCATTTTGGCTGTCGGCCATTTTGAATTATGTGCTAAAATGCTGTATTTTATGAACGCATGAACGAATTGTTACGAAACTCGGTATGGGTCATCAGTACGATACCCTGAAGGAGCCTGAGAAGTTTCGAAACAGCGCCACCTAGTGGCAAAATTGATTTTTCAAATGCTGATAACTCTGGTTGTGTTTGACTATTTTCACGGGAGTCATCTCGTTGGGATCCTGAATCCTTGCCGAGTCCACAGATACCAAATATGCTTAGGTTTTGTTTACGGTTTGTGTAGCGTTGTGATTTAGCGCTTAAAAAACATTTGCCGATATCTTCGAAACCGCTTGTCCGATCGAGACGAAACCACCGCCAGAAGTTTGGAAACATAGGTCGATAGGCTATACGCTAATGCCCAAATGCAAAAATATTGATAGTAAGGGGTAGTAAAATCCAATCAAAGTCACGTGTCAGTCATTTTTTATGTGTTTATTCACATAAATGTATATAACTCCAAAACTAAATGAGATATTTTCACCAAATTTTACACACACATGTATGGGCTCACTTTGAGGTCACATAAAAAAAATGGTGGATTGAGCCTCTTGGTGGCGCTATAATAGAACGTAACATGCTATTCTTAACGAATGCATTGGTGTAACATTACAAAACTCAGCATGTGCCATCAGCACCATGCCCTGAAGGTACTCAAAACATTTCGAGACAGCGCCACCTTTTGGTCAAAAGTTATAACATAATTTCTAAAAACTTTTGAATAAATCTGCGTATTTTAATGCCACTGGTCTTAAGGTTTGTCATTGTCACCAGACTCTGACCACATCACATCGTTTTTGTAACTACGCCACCTATTGGTCAAAAGTGATAATCCATTAAATCACATTTTTTAGTTAATTAGTGTGATTTTTAAGCCATTTTGCCTAAATTAATCTTTAAATGTCTTAAATTGCTCCTTGCTGCAGTTGGTCTGACACATGTTGACATGTCTTGTCGTCTTCTTTGCGCTTGGCCCCGGTTATTGCTGCTTGCAGCTATATTTAGGGGCCAAGCACCGAAGGTGCGGTGGCACCTATTGTATCTGTTCCGGTTCTTATTATTCTTCCGTTTCTTCCGACTGGGTGTCTATGGCAGCCCATAGAACCGTTTGCGGGAAAGTTATGAAATTTGGTACACTGATAGAGGACAGTCTGAAAAGTCACCAGAGCAAATTTGAGTCTCCAACTCAATCCCTCTAGCGCCACCAACTGTCCAAAGATTTACTCATGTTTATGCTTATAACTTTTGAACCATAATGGCTAGAATCACAAATCCTTTGTCCTCTTATTCCTTGGCTCATGCCGATTCGATTGCACCCTATGACGTCATTTTCCGTCACGACAATTTGTCCGCCATTTGTAATTATCCGAAAAAGCTACTTTTTCGAACTCCTCCTAGGCCGTTGTTCCGATTCTCACCAAAATTGAACCAGATCATCTCCAGACCGTGCTGACAAAAAGTTATGGAATTCATAAAAACGCTGCAAGTTGTTCTCGAATACCACGCAAATTAATTTTAAGTAGCGCTTGCGAAAACAGACATAAGGCTGTATCTCCTCAACGCTTTATCGTATTCAAACCAAACTTGGTACATGTCATTACAAGCATGACCTGAGGCTACATGCTGCGTTTCGGCGCAGCGCCACCTACTGGTCCAGAGATACGAAAAATTGCTATTTTTGCTCATAACTACTGAACAGTTTGTCCAAAAATAATAAAGTTGGTCTTGTTAGATTCAGGGCGTCATGCCGAGTCGACAGATATCCAATTTTCCCAGATCGGCCATTTTGGCTGTCGGCCATTTTGAATTATGTGCTAAAATGCTGTATTTTATGAACGCATGAACGAATTGTTACGAAACTCGGTATGGGTCATCAGTACGATACCCTGAAGGAGCCTGAGAAGTTTCGAAACAGCGCCACCTAGTGGCAAAATTGATTTTTCAAATGCTGATAACTCTGGTTGTGTTTGACGTATTTTCACGGGAGTCATCTCGTTGGGATCCTGAATCCTTGCCGAGTCCACAGATACCAAATATGCTTAGGTTTTTTTTACGGTTTGTGTAGCGTTGTGATTTAGCGCTTAAAAAACATTTGCCGATATCTTCGAAACCGCTTGTCCGATCGAGACGAAACCACCGCCAGAAGTTGGAAACATAGGTCGATAGGCTATACGCTAATGCCCAAATGCGAAAATATTGATAGTAAGGGTAGTAAAAATCCAATCAAAGTCACGTGTCAGTCATTTTTTATGTGTTTATTCACATAAATGTATATAACTCCAAAACTAAATGAGATATTTTCACCAAATTTTACACACACATGTATGGGCTCACTTTGAGGTCACATAAAAAAAATGGTGGGATTGAGCCTCTTGGTGGCGCTATAATAGAACGTAACATGCTATTCTTAACGAATGCATTGGTGTAACATTACAAAACTCAGCATGTGCCATCAGCACCATGCCCTGAAGGTACTCAAAACATTTCGAGACAGCGCCACCTTTTGGTCAAAAGTTATAACATAATTTCTAAAAACTTTTGAATAAATCTGCGTATTTTAATGCCACTGGTCTTAAGGTTTGTCATTGTTACCAGACTCTGACCACATCACATCGTTTTTGTAACTACGCCACCTATTGGTCAAAAGTGATAATCCATTAAATCACATTTTTTGTTAATTAGTGTGATTTTTAAGCCATTTTGCCTAAATTAATCTTTAAATGTCTTAAATTGCTCCTTGCTGCAGTTGGTCTGACACATGTTGACATGTCTTGTCGTCTTCTTTGCGCTTGGCCCCGGTTATTGCTGCTTGCAGCTATATTTAGGGGCCAAGCACCGAAGGTGCGGTGGCACCTATTGTATCTGTTCCGGTTCTTATTATTCTTCTTCTTCCGACTGGGCGTCTATGGCAGCCCATAGAACCGTTTGCGGGAAAGTTATGAAATTTGGTACACTGATAGAGGACAGTCTGAAAAGTCACCAGAGCAAATTTGGAGTCTCCAACTCAATCCCTCTAGCGCCACCAACTGTCCAAAGATTTACTCATGTTTATGCTTATAACTTTTGAACCATAATGGCTAGAATCACAAATCCTTTGTCCTCTTATTCCTTGGCTCATGCCGATTCGATTGCACCCTATGACGTCATTTTCCGTCACGACAATTTGTCCGCCATTTGTAATTATCCGAAAAAGCTACTTTTTCGAACTCCTCCTAGGCCGTTGTTCCGATTCTCACCAAAATTGAACCAGATCATCTCCAGACCGTGCTGACAAAAAGTTATGGAATTCATAAAAACGCTGCAAGTTGTTCTCGAATACCACGCAAATTAATTTTAAGTAGCGCTTGCGAAAACAGACATAAGGCTGTATCTCCGCAACGCTTTAATCGTATTCAAACCAAACTTGGTACATGTCATTACAAGCATGACCTGAGGCTACATGCTGCGTTTCGGCGCAGCGCCACCTACTGGTCCAGAGATACGAAAAATTGCTATTTTTGCTCATAACTACTGAACAGTTTGTCCAAAAATAATAAAGTTGGTCTTGTTAGATTCAGGGCGTCATGCCGAGTCGACAGATATCCAATTTTCCCAGATCGGCCATTTTGGCTGTCGGCCATTTTGAATTATGTGCTAAAATGCTGTATTTTATGAACGCATGAACGAATTGTTACGAAACTCGGTATGGGTCATCAGTACGATACCCTGAAGGATCCTGAGAAGTTTCGAAACAGCGCCACCTAGTGGCAAAATTGATTTTTCAAATGCTGATAACTCTGGTTGTGTTCGACGTATTTTCACGGGAGTCATCTCGTTGGGATCCTGAATCCTTGCCGAGTCCACAGATACCAAATATGCTTAGGTTTTGTTTACGGTTTGTGTAGCGTTGTGATTTAGCGCTTAAAAAACATTTGCCGATATCTTCGAAACCGCTTGTCCGATCGAGACGAAACCACCGCCAGAAGTTTGGAAACATAGGTCGATAGGCTATACGCTAATGCCCAAATACGAAAATATTGATAGTAAGGGGTAGTAAAATCCAATCAAAGTCACGTGTCAGTCATTTTTTATGTGTTTATTCACATAAATGTATATAACTCCAAAACTAAATGAGATATTTTCACCAAATTTTACACACACATGTATGGGCTCACTTTGAGGTCACATAAAAAAAATGGTGGGATTGAGCCTCTTGGTGGCGCTATAATAGAACGTAACATGCTATTCTTAACGAATGCATTGGTGTAACATTACAAAACTCAGCATGTGCCATCAGCACCATGCCCTGAAGGTACTCAAAACATTTCGAGACAGCGCCACCTTTTGGTCAAAAGTTATAACATAATTTATAAAAACTTTTGAATAAATCTGCGTATTTTAATGCCACTGGTCTTAAGGTTTGTCATTGTCACCAGACTCTGACCACATCACATCGTTTTTGTAACTACGCCACCTATTGGTCAAAAGTGATAATCCATTAAATCACATTTTTTGTTAATTAGTGTGATTTTTAAGCCATTTTGCCTAAATTAATCTTTAAATGTCTTAAATTGCTCCTTGCTGCAGTTGGTCTGACACATGTTGACATGTCTTGTCGTCTTCTTTGCGCTTGGCCCCGGTTATTGCTGCTTGCAGCTATATTTAGGGGCCAAGCACCGAAGGTGCGGGCACCTATTGTATCTGTTCCCGTTCTTATTATTATTATTCTTTTCTTCCGACTGGGCGTCTATGGCAGCCCATAGAACCGATTGCGGGAAAGTTGTTTTGGTTTGACATTCTGATAGAGGACAGTCCCAACATTAAATACACCAATTTTGGTGTCTCTAAGTCATTCCCTCTAGCGCCACCACCTGTCCAAATTTTCACTTTTATATGCTAATAACTTTTGAACCGTAAGGCCTATCATCAAAATTCTTTTTTCCCCTTGTTCCTGAGCTCATGCCGATTCGATTGCACCCTATGACGTCATTTTCCGTCATAATAATTTGGCCGCCATCTTGAATTTTCAGAAAAAGCTACTTTTTCGAACTCCTCCTAGGCCGATGCTCCGATTTTCACCAAAATTGCACCAGATCATCTTCAGACAGTGGGGACAAAAAGTTATGGAATTCAAGTTGATTCGCTTAAAAGTTTTTGAATGACGTGCAAAATAATTTTACGTAGAGCTTGCGAAAACAAACTTAAGGCTGTATCTCCGCAACGCTTTATCGTATTCAGACCAAACTTGGTACAAGTCATCACAAGCATGACCTGAGGCAACATGCAGCGTTTCGGCGCAGCGCCACCTACTGGTCCGGAGATATGAAAAATGGTTATTTTTGCTCATAACTCCTGAACGGTTTGTTCAAAAATCATAAAAGTGGCCTCGTTAGATTCAGGGCGTCATACCGAGTCGACTGATATCCAATTTTCCCAGATCGGCCATTTTGTCTGTCGGCCATTTTGAATTATGTGCTAAAATGCTGTATTTTCTGAACGCATGAACGAATTGTTACGAAACTCGGTATGGGTCATCAGTACGATGCCCTGAAAGAGCCTGAGAAGTTTCGAAACAGCGCCACCTAGTGGTGAACTTTTTTTTTCAAATGCTTATAACTTTGGGTGTGGTCGACTTATTTTCACGAGAGTCATCTTTTTGAGCTCCTGAATCGTTGCCGAGTCCAACGATACCAAACATGCTGGGTTTCGTCTTACGGTTTGTGTAGCGTTGCGATTTAGCGCGAAAAAAACATTTGGCTATATCTTCGAAACCGCTTGTCCGATCGAGACGAAACCACCGCCAGAAGTTTGGAAACATAGGTCGATAGGCTATACGCTAATGCCCAAATGCGAAAATATTGATAGTAAGGGGTAGTAAAATTCAAACAAAGTCACGTGTCAGTCATTTTTTACGTGTTTTTTCATATAAGTGTCTATAACTCTGAAGTGAATTGAGATATTTTCACCAAAATTGACACACATACGTATGGGCTCACTCTGAGGACACATAAAAAAAATTGTGGGACTGAGCCTCTTGGTGGCGCTATAATAGAACAAAACATGAAATTCCCATTGACTTCAATAGAGTTTTGTGAAATAAAATGCTATACTAAACAAATGCATTGATGTAATATTAAGAAACTCAGAATGTGCCAACAACACCATCCCCTGAAGGTACTAAAAATATTTCGAAACAGCGCCACCTTGTGGTCAAAAGTTATAATAAAATTTCCAAAAAGGCTAATAACTTTTGAATAAATCTGCCTGTTGAAATGCCACTGGTCTTAATAGATTCCTTGGGTCAAGCTGAGAACATAGATACCAGGTTTTCCTTATTTGGCCGAACTTCCTGTCCGCCATCTTGATTTTCAGTCAAAACCTACTTTTTCGAACTCCTCCTAGACCTTTTTTCCGATTTTCACCAAAATCGAATCGTATCATCTTCAGACCGTCCCGACCAAAAGTTATGGATTTCGTGTCGATAGACAAAACCGTTTTCGTATACCGCAGCAGCAAAGTTGAGGCATGCTGCCAAAATGACTATTAAGGCTTTATATCTGCAATGTCTCGACATATTGACAACTAACTTTGTATGTGTCATTGTCACTTCACTCTGACCACATCACATCGAGTTCATAACTGCGCCACCTATTGGTCGAAAGTGATAAACCATTAAATCATCTCATAAGTTACTGTATGCATGATTTTTCGACCATTTGCCGAAATTCCTCTTAAAATGTCTTTAAATTGCTCATTTTTTCAGTTGGTCTGACACTTTCAGCCATGTTGGCATGTCTTATCGTCTTCTACTGCTTGGCCCCGTTTAATGGCTGCTTGCAGCTATATTAGCAATTGTTTCTGTTCCGGTTCTTTTTTATTCTTCTTCCGACTGGGCGTCTATGGCAGCCCATAGAACCGTTTGCGGGAAAGTTGTTTTGATTTGACATTCTGATAGAGGACAGTCCCAACATCAAATGCACCAATTTTGGTGTCTCTAACTCATTCCCTCTAGCGCCACCACCTGTCCAAAGTTTCACTTTTATTATGCTAATAACTTTTGAACCGTAAGGCCTATCAACAAAATTCTTTTTTCCTCTGATTCCTGAGCTCATGACGATTCGATTGCACCCTATGACGTCATTTTCCGTCATGCAAATTTTTCCGCCATTTTGAATTTTAAGAAAAACCTACTTTTTCGAACTCCTCCTAGGCCGATGCTCCGATTTTCACCAAAATTGCACCAGGTCATCTTTAGGCAGTGTGGACAAAAAGTTATGGAATTCAAGTATATTCGCTTAACAGTTTTTGAATACAGTGCAAAATAATTTTACGTAGCGCTTGCGAAAACAAACTTAAGGCTGTATCTTCGCAACGCTTAATCATATTCAGACCAAACTTGGTACATATCATCACAAGCATGACCTGAGGCTACATGCTGCGTTTCGGCGCAGCGCCACCTACTGGTCCGGAGATATGAAACATGGCTATTTTTGCTTATAACTTCTGAACAATTTGTCCAAAAATCATAAAAGTGGTCTCGTTAGATTCAGGGCGTCATACCGGGTCGTCTGTTATAAAATTTTACCAGATCAGCCATTTTGTCTGTCGGCCATTTTGAATTATGTGCTAAAATGCTGTATTTTCTGAACGCATGAACAAATTGTTACGAAACTCAGTATGGGTCATCAGTACGATGCCCTGAAGGAGCGTGAGAAGTTTCGAAACCACGCCACCTAGTGGTCAAAAGTTATAACAAAATTTCCAAAAAGGCTAATAACTTTTGAATACATCTCCCTGTTGAAATGCCACTGGTCTTAATTCTAAAGATTCCTTGGGTCAAGCTGAGAACATAGATACCAGATTTTCCTAATTTGGCCGAACTTCCTGTCCGCCATCTTGATTTTCAGTCAAAACCTACTTTTTCGAACTCCTCCTAGACCGTTTGTCCGATTTTCACCAAAATCGAATCGTATCATCTCCAGACTGTGCCGACAAAAAGTTATGGATTTCGTGTCGATAGACAAAACCGTTTTCGTGTAGCGCAGCAGCAAATTTGATGTAGGATGCCAAAAGGACTATTCAGTCTTTATCTCTGCAATGCCTTGACATTTTGACACCAAACTTTGTATGTTTCATTTTCACCTCACTCTGACCACATCACATCAATTTTGTAAGTGCTCCACCTATTTGTCGAAAGTGATAAACCATTAAATTATCTTAAAAGTTACTGTATATATGATTTAATGCCATTTATCCAAAGTTCTCTTAAAATGTCTTTAATTGCTCATTGCTGCAGTTGGTCTGCCACTCCCACCCATGATGGCATCTGTTGCCGCTTCTTGCGCTTGGCCCCGGTAATGGCTGCTTGCAGCTATATTTATTATTATTATTCTTCTTCTTCCGACTGGGGGTCTATGGCAGCCCATAGAACCGTGTCCGGGAAAGTTGTTTTGGTTTGACATTCTGATAGAGGACAGTCCCAACATTAAGTACACCAATTTTGGTGTCTCTAACTTATTCCCTCTAGCGCCACCACCTGTCCAAAGTTTCACTCACATTTATGCTAATAACTTTTGATCCGTAAGGCCTATCAACAAAATTCTTTTTTCCTCTGATTCCAGAGCTCATGACGATTCGATTGCACCCTATGACGTCATTTTCCGTCATGCAAATTTTTCCGCCATTTTGAATTTTCAGAAAAAACTACTTTTTCGAACTCCTCCTAGGGCGATGCTCCGATTTTCACCAAAATTGCACCAGATCATCTTCAGACAGTGGGGACAAAAAGTTATGGAATTCAAGTTGATTCGCTTAAAAGTTTTTGAATAACGTGCAAAATAATTTTACGTAGTGCTTGCGAAAACAAACTTAAGCCTGTATCTCCGCAACGCTTTATCGTATTCAGACCAAACTTGGTACAATTCATCACAAGCATGACCTGAGGCAACATGCAGCGTTTCGGCGCAGCGCCACCTACTGGTCCGGAGATATGAAAAATTGTTATTTTTGCTCATAACTCCTGAACGGTTTGTCCAAAAATCATAAAGGTGGCCTCGTTAGATTCAGGGCGTCATACCGAGTCGACTGATATCCAATTTTCCCAGATCGGCCATTTTGTCTGTCGGCCATTTTGAATTATGTGCTAAAATGCTGTATTTTCTGAACGCATGAACGAATTGTTACGAAACTCGGTATGGGTCATCAGTACGATGCCCTGAAGGAGCTTGAGAAGTTTCGAAACAGCACCACCTAGTGGTCAAAAGTTATAACAAAATTTCCAAAAAGGCTAATAACTTTTGAATAAATCTGCCTGTTGAAATGCCACTGGTCTTAATAGATTCCTTGGGTCAAGCTGAGAACATAGATACCAGTTTTTCCTTATTTGACCGAACTTCCTGTCCGCCATCTTGATTTTCAGTCAAAAGCTACTTTTTCGAACTCCTCCTAGACCGAATGTCCGATTTTCACCAAAATTGAATCGTATCATCTCCAGACCGTGCCGACTAAATGTTATGGATTTCGTGTCGATTGACAAAACCGTTTTCGTATACCGCAGCAGCAAAGTTGAGGCATGCTGCCAAAATGACTATTAAGTCTTTAACAATACAATGCCTTGATATTATGACACCAATCTTTTTATGTGTCATTGTCACCTCACTCTGACCACATCACATCAATTTCGTAAGTGCGCCACCTATTTGTCAAAAGTGATAAACCATTAAATTATCTAAAAAGTTACTATATATATGATTTTTTAGCCATTTATCGAAAGTTCTCTTAAAATGTCTTTAATTGCTCCTTGCTGCAGTTGGTCTCACACTCCCACCCATGATGGCATCTGTTGCCGCTTCTTGCGCTTGGCCCCGGTAATGGCTGCTTGTTATTAGGGGCCAAGCACCAAAGGTGCGGAGGCACCTATTGTATCTGTTCCGGTTCTTATTATTATTAGGGGCCAAGCACCGAAGGTGCGGTGGCACCTATTGTATCTGTTCCGGTTCTTATTAGGGGCCAAGCACCGAAGGTGCGGAGGCACCTATTGTATCTGTTCCGGTTCTTATTAGGGGCCAAGCACCGAAGGTGCGTAGGCACCTATTGTATCTGTTCCCGTTCTTATTAGGGGCCAAGCACCGAAGGTGCGGAGGCACCTATTGTATCTGTTCCGGTTCTTATTATTATTATTATTCTTCTTCTTCCGACTGGGGGTCTATGGCAGCCCATAGAACCGTGTCCGGGAAAGTTGTTTTGGTTTGACATTCTGATAGAGGACAGTCCCAACATTAAGTACACCAATTTTGGTGTCTCTAACTCATTCCCTCTAGCGCCACCAACTGTCCAAAGTTTCACTCACATTTATGCTAATAACTTTTGATCCGTAAGGCCTATCAACAAAATTCTTTTTTCCTCTGATTCCTGAGCTCATGACGATTCGATTGCACCCTATGACGTCATTTTCCGTCATGCAAATTTTTCCGCCATTTTGAATTTTCAGAAAAACCTACTTTTTCGAACTCCTCCTAGGGCGATGCTCCAATTTTCACCAAAATTGCACCAGATCATCTTCAGACAGTGCGGGCAAAAAGTTATGGAATTCAAGTTGATTCGCTTAAAAGTTTTTGAATGACGTGCAAAATAATTTTACGTAGAGCTTGCGAAAACAAACTTAAGGCTGTATCTCCGCAACGCTTTATCGTATTCAGACCAAACTTGGTACAAGTCATCACAAGCATGACCTGAGGCAACATGCAGCGTTTCGGCGCAGCGCCACCTACTGGTCCGGAGATATGAAAAATGGTTATTTTTGCTCATAACTCCTGAACGGTTTGTCCAAAAATCATAAAAGTGGCCTCTTTAGATTCAGGGCGTCATACCGAGTCGACTGATATCCAATTTTCCCAGATCGGCCATTTTGTCTGTCGGCCATTTTGAATTATGTGCTAAAATGCTGTATTTTCTGAACGCATGAACGGATTGTTACGAAACTCGGTATGGGTCATCAGTACGATGCCCTGAAGGAGCTTGAGAAGTTTCGAAACAGCACCACCTAGTGGTCAAAAGTTATAACAAAATTTCCAAAAAGGCTAATAACTTTTGAATAAATCTGCCTGTTGAAATGCCACTGGTCTTATTAGATTCCTTGGGTCAAGCTGAGAACATAGATACCAGGTTTTCCTTATTTGGCCGAACTTCCTGTCCGCCATCTTGATTTTCAGTCAAAACCTACTTTTTTGAACTCCTCCTAGACCGTTTGTCTGATTTTCACCAAAATCGAATCGTATCATCTCCAGACCGTGCCGACTAAAAGTTATGGATTTCGTGTCGATTGACGAAACCGTTTTCGTATAGCGCAGCAGCAAAGTTGAGGCATGCTGCCAAAATGACTATTAAGTCTTTATCTCTGCAATGCCTTGACATTTTGACACCAAACTTTGTATGTGTCATTGTCACCTCACTCTGACCACATCACATCAATTTGGTAACTGCGCCACCTATTTGTCAAAAGTGATAAACCATTAAATCATCTTAAAAGTTACTGTATATGTGATTTTTTAGCCATTTATCCAAAGTTCTCTTAAAATGTCTTTAATTGCTCCTTGCTGCAGTTGGTCTGCCACTCCCACCCATGATGGCATCTGTTGCCGCTTCTTGCGCTTGGCCCCGGTAATGGCTGCTTGCAGCTATATTTATTATTATTCTTCATTCTTCCGACTGGGCGTCTATGGCAGCCCATAGAACCGTTTCCGGGAAAGTTATGAAATTTGGCACACAGATAGAGGACAGTCTGAACTCTCACCATAGCAATTTTGGAGTCTCTAAATCAATCCCACTAGCGCCACCAACTGTCCAAAGTTTCACTCACATTTATGCTAATAACTTTTGAACCGTACGGCCTATCAACAAAATTCTTTTTTCCTCTGATTCCTGAGCTCATGACGATTCGATTGCACCCTATGACGTCATTTTTCCGTCATGCAAATTTTTCCGCCATTTTGAATTTTCAGAAAAACCTACTTTTTCGAACTCCTCCTAGGGCGATGCTCCGATTTTCACCAAAATTGCACCAGATCATCTTCAGACAGTGGGGACAAAAAGTTATGGAATTCAAGTTGATTCGTCAAATCGTTTTCGATAAACGTGCAAACTGATTTTACGTAGCGCTTGCGAAAACAAATGTAAGGCTGTATCTCCGCAACGCTTTATCGTATTCAGACCAAACTTGGTACATGTCATCACAAGCATGACCTGAGGCTACATGCAGCGTTTCGGCACAGTGCCACCTACTGGTCCGGAGATATGAAAAATGGCTATTTTTGCTTATAACTTCTGAACAGTTTGTTCAAAAATCATAAAAGTGGTCTCGTTAGATTCAGGGCATCATGTTGAGTCGACTGATATCCAATTTTCCCAGATCAGCCATTTTGGCTGTCGGCCATTTTGAATTATGTGCTAAAATGCTGTATTTTTTGAACGCATGAACGAATTGTTACGAAACTCGGTATGGGTCATCAGTACGATGCCCTGAAGGAGCCTGAAAAGTTTCGAATCAGCGCCACCTAGTGGTCAAAAGTTATAACAAAATTTCCAAAAAGGCTAATAACTTTTGAATAAATCTGCCTATTGAAATGCCACTGGTCTTAATAGATTCCTTGGGTCAAGCTGAGAACATAGATACCAGGTTTTCCTTATTTGGCCAAACTTCCTGTCCGCCATCTTGATTTTCAGTCAAAACCTACTTTTTCGAACTCCTCCTAGACCGTTTGTCCGATTTTCACCAAAATCGAATCGTATCATCTCCAGACTGTGCCGACTAAAAGTTATGGATTTCGTGTCAATAGACAAAACCGTTTTTGTGTAGCGCAGCAGCAAAGTTGGGGTAGGATGCCAAAAGGACTATTCAGTCTTTATCTCTGCAATGCCTTGACATTTTGACACCAAACTTTGCATGTGTCATTGTCACCTCACTCTGACCACATCACATCAATTTCGTAAGTGCGCCACCTATTTGTCGAAAGTGATAAACCATTAAATTATCTTAAAAGTTACTGTATATATGATTTTTTGCCATTTATCCAAAGTTTCCTTAAAATGTCTTTAATTGCTCATTGCTGCAGTTGGTCTGCCACTCCTACCCATGATGGCATCTGTTGCCGCTTCTTGCGCTTGGCCCCGGTAATGGCTGCTTGCAGCTATATTTATTATTATTCTTCTTCCGCTCTTGGAGTCTATGGCAGCCCATAGAACCGATTGCGGGAAAGTTGTTTTGGTTTGACATTCTGATAGAGGACAGTCCCAACATTAAATACACCAATTTTGGTGTCTCTAAGTCATTCCCTCTAGCGCCACCACCTGTCCAAAGTTTCACTTTTATTATGCTAATAACTTTTGAACCGTAAGGCCTATCATCACAATTCTTTTTTCCCCTTGTTCCTGAGCTCATGCCGATTCGATTGCACCCTATGACGTCATTTTCCGTCATAATCATTTGGCCGCCATCTTGAATTTTCAGAAAAACCTACTTTTTCGAACTCCTCCTAGGCCGATGCTCCGATTTTCACCAAAATTGCACCAAATCATCTTCAGGCAGTGGGGACAAAAAGTTATGGAATTCAAGTTGATTCGTCAAATCGTTTTTGATAAACGTGCAAACTAATTTTACGTAGCGCTTGCGAAAACAAACTTAAGGCTGTATCTCCGCAACGCTTTATCGTATTCAGACCAAACTTGGTACAAGTCATCACAAGCATGACCTGAGGCAACATGCAGCGTTTCGGCGCAGCGCCACCTACTGGTCCGGAGATATGAAAAATGGCTATTTTTGCTCATAACTCCTGAACGGTTTGTCCAAAAATCATAAAAGAGGCCTCGTTAGATTCAGGGCGTCATACCGAGTCGACTGATATCCAATTTTTCCATATCGGCCATTTTGTCTGTCGGCCATTTTGAATTATGTGCTAAAATGCTGTATTTTCTGAACGCATGAACGAATTGTTACGAAACTCGGTATGGGTCATCAGTACGATGCCCTGAAGGAGCCTGAGAAGTTTCGAAACAGCGCCACCTAGTGGTGAACTTTTTTTTTCAAATGCTTATAACTTTGGGTGTGGTCGACTTATTTTCACGAGAGTCATCTTTTTGAGCTCCTGAATCGTTGCCGAGTCCAACGATACCAAACATGCTGGGTTTTGTCTTACGGTTTGTGTAGCGTTGCGATTTAGCGCGAAAAAAACATTTGGCTATATCTTCGAAACCGCTTGTCCGATCGAGACGAAACCACCGCCAGAAGTTTGGAAACATAGGTCGATAGGCTATACGCTAATGCCCAAATGTGAAAATATTGATAGTAAGGGGTAGTAAAATTCAAACAAAGTCACGTGTCAGTCATTTTTTACGTGTTTTTTCATATAAATGTCTATAACTCTGAAGTGAATTGAGATATTTTCACCAAAATTGACACACATACGTATGGGCTCACTCTGAGGACACATAAAAAAAATTGTGGGACTGAGCCTCTTGGTGGCGCTATAATAGAACAAAACATGAAATTCCCATTGACTTCAATAGAGTTTTGTGAAATAAAATGCTATACTAAACAAATGCATTGATGTAATATTAAGAAACTCAGAATGTGGCAACAACACCATCCCCTGAAGGTACTAAAAATATTTCGAAACAGCGCCACCTTGTGGTCAAAAGTTATAATAAAATTTCCAAAAAGGCTAATAACTTTTGAATAAATCTGCCTGTTGAAATGCCACTGGTCTTAATAGATTCATTGGGTCAAGCTGAGAACATAGATACCAGGTTTTCCTTATTTGGCCGAACTTCCTGTCCGCCATCTTGATTTTCAGTCAAAACCTACTTTTTCGAACTCCTCCTAGACTGTTTTTCCGATTTTCACCAAAATCGAATCGTATCATCTCCAGACCGTGCCGACTAAAAGTTATAGATTTCGTGTCGATAGATGAAACCGTTTTCGTATACCGCAGCAGCAAATTTGAGGCATGCTGCCAAAATGACTATTAAGTGTTTAACATTGCAATGCCTTGACATTTTGACACCAAACTTTGTATGTGTCATTGTCACCTCACCCTGACCACATCACATCAATTTGCTAACTGCGCCACCTATTGGTCGAAAGTGATACTCCATTAAATCATATTTTTATTTAGAGTTTCTATGATTTTTCAGCCATTTCGCCTACAATTGTCTTTAAATGTCTTTAATTGCTCATTGTTGCAGTTGGTCTGACACTTTCAGCAATGTTGGCATGTCTTGTCGTCTTATGCTGCTTGGCCCCGATAATGGCTGCTTGCAGCTATATTTAGGGGCCAAGCACCGAAGGTGCGGTGGCACCTATTGTATCTGTTCCGGTTCTTATTATTCTTCCGTTTCTTCTTCTTCTTCTTCCGACTGGGTGTCTATGGCAGCCCATAGAACCGTTTGCGGGAAAGTTATGAAATTTGGTACACTGATAGAGGACAGTCTGAAAAGTCAACAGAGCAAATTTGGAGTCTCCAACTCAATCCCTCTAGCGCCACCACCTGTCCAAAGTTTCACTTTTATTATGCTAATAACTTTTGAACCGTAAGGCCTATCATCAAAATTCCTTTTTCCCCTTGTTTCTGAGCTAATGCCGATTCGATTGCACCCTATGACGTCATTTTCCGACACGATATTTTGTCCGCCATTTGTAATTATCTGAAAAAGCTACTTTTTCGAACTCCTCCTAGGCCGTTGTTCTGATTCTCACCAAAATTGAACCAGATCATCTCCAGACCATGCTGACAAAAAGTTATGGATTTCATAAAAACGCTGCAAGTCGTTCTCGAATACCACGCAAATAAATTTTACGTAGAGCTTGCGAAAACACACATAAGGCTGTATCTCCGCGACGCTTTTTCAGATTCAGACCAAACTAGGTCCATGTCATCACAAGCATGACCTGAGGCTACATGCTGCGTTTCGGCGCAGCGCCACCTACTGGTCCAGAGATACGAAAAAGTGCTATTTTCCCCCATAACTACTGTACTCTTTGTCCAAAAATCATAAAAGTGGTCTCGTTAGATTCAGGGCGTCATGCCGAGTCGTCTGGTATCCAATTTTCCTAGATCGGCCATTTTGTCTGTCGGCCATTTTGAATTATGTGCTAAAATGCTGTATTTTCTGAACGCATGAACGAATTGTTACGAAACTCGGTATGGGTCATCAGTACGATGCCCTGAAGGAGCCTGAGAAGTTTCGAAACAGCGCCACCTAGTGGTGAACTTTTTTTTCAAATGCTTATAACTGTGGGTGTGGTCGACTTATTTTCACGAGAGTCATCTTTTTGAGCTCCTGAATCGTTGCCGAGTCCAACGATACCAAACATGCTGGGTTTCGTCTTACGGTTTGTGTAGCGTTGCGATTTAGCGCGAAAAAAACATTTGGCTATATCTTCGAAACCGCTTGTCCGATCGAGACGAAACCACCGCCAGAAGTTTGGAAACATAGGTCGATAGGCTATATGCTAATGCCCAAATGCGAAAATATTGATAGTAAGGGGTAGTAAAATTCAAACAAAGTCACGTGTCAGTCATTTTTTACGTGTTTTTTCATATAAATGTCTATAACTCTGAAGTGAATTGAGATATTTTCACCAAAATTGACACACATACGTATGGGCTCACTCTGAGGACACATAAAAAAAATTGTGGGACTGAGCCTCTTGGTGGCGCTATAATAGAACAAAACATGAAATTCCCATTGACTTCAATAGAGTTTTGTGAAATAAAATGCTATACTAAACAAATGCATTGATGTAATTTTAAGAAACTCAGAATGTGCCAACAACACCATCCCCTGAAGGTACTAAAAATATTTCGAAACAGCGCCACCTTGTGGTCAAAAGTTATAATAAAATTTCCAAAAAGGCTAATAACTTTTGAATAAATCTGCCTTTTGAAATGCCACTGGTCTTAATAGATTCATTGGGTCAAGCTGAGAACATAGATACCAGGTTTTCCTTATTTGGCCGAACTTCCTGTCCGCCATCTTGATTTTCAGTCAAAACCTACTTTTTCGAACTCCTCCTAGACCGTTTTTCCGATTTTCACCAAAATCGAATCGTATCATCTCCAGACCGTGCCGACTAAAAGTTATAGATTTCGTGTCGATAGATGAAACCGTTTTCGTATACCGCAGCAGCAAATTTGAGGCATGCTGCCAAAATGACTATTAAGTGTTTAACATTGCAATGCCTTGACATTTTGACACCAAACTTTGTATGTGTCATTGTCACCTCACCCTGACCACATCACATCAATTTGCTAATTGCGCCACCTATTGGTCGAAAGTGATACTCCATTAAATCATATTTTTATTTAGAGTTTCTATGATTTTTCAGCCATTTCGCCTACAATTGTCTTTAAATGTCTTTAATTGCTCATTGTTGCAGTTGGTCTGACACTTTCAGCAATGTTGGCATGTCTTGTCGTCTTATGCTGCTTGGCCCCGATAATGGCTGCTTGCAGCTATATTTATTCTTCCGTTTCTTCTTCTTCTTCCGACTGGGCGTCTATGGCAGCCCATAGAACCGTTTGCGGGAAAGTTATGAAATTTGGTACACTGATAGAGGACAGTCTGAAAAGTCACCAGAGCAAATTTGGAGTCTCCAACTCAATCCCTCTAGCGCCACCAACTGTCCAAAGATTTACTCATGTTTATGCTTATAACTTTTGAACCATAATGGCTAGAATCACAAATCCTTTGTCCTCTTATTCCTTGGCTCATGCCGATTCGATTGCACCCTATGACGTCATTTTCCGTCACGACAATTTGTCCGCCATTTGTAATTATCCGAAAAAGCTACTTTTTCGAACTCCTCCTAGGCCGTTGTTCCGATTCTCACCAAAATTGAACCAGATCATCTCCAGACCGTGCTGACAAAAAGTTATGGAATTCATAAAAACGCTGCAAGTTGTTCTCGAATACCACGCAAATTAATTTTAAGTAGCGCTTGCGAAAACAGACATAAGGCTGTATCTCCGCAACGCTTTATCGTATTCAAACCAAACTTGGTACATGTCATTACAAGCATGACCTGAGGCTACATGCTGCGTTTCGGCGCAGCGCCACCTACTGGTCCAGAGATACGAAAAATTGCTATTTTTGCTCATAACTACTGAACAGTTTGTCCAAAAATAATAAAGTTGGTCTTGTTAGATTCAGGGCGTCATGCCGAGTCGACAGATATCCAATTTTCCCAGATCGGCCATTTTGGCTGTCGGCCATTTTGAATTATGTGCTAAAATGCTGTATTTTATGAACGCATGAACGAATTGTTACGAAACTCGGTATGGGTCATCAGTACGATACCCTGAAGGAGCCTGAGAAGTTTCGAAACAGCGCCACCTAGTGGCAAAATTGATTTTTCAAATGCTGATAACTCTGGTTGTGTTTGACGTATTTTCACGGGAGTCATCTCGTTGGGATCCTGAATCCTTGCCGAGTCCACAGATACCAAATATGCTTAGGTTTTGTTTACGGTTTGTGTAGCGTTGTGATTTAGCGCTTAAAAAACATTTGCCGATATCTTCGAAACCGCTTGTCCGATCGAGATGAAACCACCGCCAGAAGTTTGGAAACATAGGTCGATAGGCTATACGCTAATGCCCAAATGCGAAAATATTGATAGTAAGGGGTAGTAAAATCCAATCAAAGTCACGTGTCAGTCATTTTTTATGTGTTTATTCACATAAATGTATATAACTCCAAAACTAAATGAGATATTTTCACCAAATTTTACACACACATGTATGGGCTCACTTTGAGGTCACATAAAAAAAAATGGTGGGATTGAGCCTCTTGGTGGCGCTATAATAGAACGTAACATGCTATTCTTAACGAATGCATTGGTGTAACATTACAAAACTCAGCATGTGCCATCAGCACCATGCCCTGAAGGTACTCATAACATTTCGAGACAGCGCCACCTTTTGGTCAAAAGTTATAACATAATTTCTAAAAACTTTTGAATAAATCTGCGTATTTTAATGCCACTGGTCTTAAGGTTTGTCATTGTTACCAGACTCTGACCACATCACATCGTTTTTGTAACTACGCCACCTATTGGTCAAAAGTGATAATCCATTAAATCACATTTTTTGTTAATTAGTGTGATTTTTAAGCCATTTTGCCTAAATTAATCTTTAAATGTCTTAAATTGCTCCTTGCTGCAGTTGGTCTGACACATGTTGACATGTCTTGTCGTCTTCTTTGCGCTTGGCCCCGGTTATTGCTGCTTGCAGCTATATTTAGGGGCCAAGCACCGAAGGTGCGGTGGCACCTATTGTATCTGTTCCGGTTCTTATTATTCTTCCGTTTCTTCCGACTGGGCGTCTATGGCAGCCCATAGAACCGTTTGCGGGAAAGTTATGAAATTTGGTACACTGATAGAGGACAGTCTGAAAAGTCACCAGAGCAAATTTGGAGTCTCCAACTCAATCCCTCTAGCGCCACCAACTGTCCAAAGATTTACTCATGTTTATGCTTATAACTTTTGAACCATAATGGCTAGAATCACAAATCCTTTGTCCTCTTATTCCTTGGCTCATGCCGATTCGATTGCACCCTATGACGTCATTTTCCGTCACGACAATTTGTCCGCCATTTGTAATTATCCGAAAAAGCTACTTTTTCGAACTCCTCCTAGGCCGTTGTTCCGATTCTCACCAAAATTGAACCAGATCATCTCCAGACCGTGCTGACAAAAAGTTATGGAATTCATAAAAACGCTGCAAGTTGTTCTCGAATACCACGCAAATTAATTTTAAGTAGCGCTTGCGAAAACAGACATAAGGCTGTATCTCCGCAATGCTTTATCGTATTCAAACCAAACTTGGTACATGTCATTACAAGCATGACCTGAGGCTACATGCTGCGTTTCGGCGCAGCGCCACCTACTGGTCCAGAGATACGAAAAATTGCTATTTTTGCTCATAACTACTGAACAGTTTGTCCAAAAATAATAAAGTTGGTCTTGTTAGATTCAGGGCGTCATGCCGAGTCGACAGATATCCAATTTTCCCAGATCGGCCATTTTGGCTGTCGGCCATTTTGAATTATGTGCTAAAATGCTGTATTTTATGAACGCATGAACGAATTGTTACGAAACTCGGTATGGGTCATCAGTACGATACCCTGAAGGAGCCTGAGAAGTTTCGAAACAGCACCACCTAGTGGCAAAATTGATTTTTCAAATGCTGATAACTCTGGTTGTGTTTGAAGTATTTTCACGTGAGTCATCTCGTTGGGATCCTGAATCCTTGCCGAGTCCACAGATACCAAATATGCTTAGGTTTTGTTTACGGTTTGTGTAGCGTTGTGATTTAGCGCTTAAAAAACATTTGCCGATATCTTCGAAACCGTTTGACCAATCGAGACGAAACCACCGTCAGAAGTTTGGAAACATAGGTCGATAGCTATACGCCAATGCCCAAATGTCAAAATATTGATAGTAAGGGGTAGTAAAATCCAATCAAAGTCACGTGTCAGTCATTTTTTATGTGTTTATTCACATAAATGTATATAACTCCAAAACTAAATGAGATATTTTCACCAAATTTTACACACACATGTATGGGCTCACTTTGAGGTCACATAAAAAAAATGGTGGGATTGAGCCTCTTGGTGGCGCTATAATAGAACGTAACATGCTACTCTTAACGAATGCATTGGTGCAACATTACAAAACTCAGCATGTGCCATCAGCACCATGCCCTGAATGTACTCAAAACATTTCGAGACAGCGCCACCTTTTGGTCAAAAGTTATAACATAATTTCTAAAAAACGTTTGAATAAATCTGCGTATTTTAATGCCACTGGTCTTAAGGTTTGTCATTGTCACCAGACTCTGACCACATCACATCGTTTTTGTAACTACGCCACCTATTGGTCAAAAGTGATAATCCATTAAATCACATTTTTAGTTAATTAGTGTGATTTTTAAGCCATTTTGCCTAAATTAATCTTTAAATGTCTTAAATTGCTCCTTGCTGCAGTTGGTCTGACACATGTTGGCATGTCTTGTCGTCTTCTTTGCGCTTGGCCCCGGTTATTGCTGCTTGCAGCTATATTAGCAATTGTTTCTGTTCCGGTTCTTTTTTATTCTTCTTCCGACTGGGCGTCTATGGCAGCCCATAGAACCGTTTGCGGGAAAGTTGTTTTGATTTGACATTCTGATAGAGGACAGTCCCGACATCAAATGCACCAATTTTGGTGTCTCTAAATCATTCCCTCTAGCGCCACCACCTGTCCAAAGTTTCACTTTTATTATGCTAATAACTTTTGAACCGTAAGGCCTATCAACAAAATTCTTTTTTCCTCTGATTCCTGAGCTCATGACGATTCGATTGCACCCTATGACGTCATTTTCCGTCATGCAAATTTTTCCGCCATTTTGAATTTTCAGAAAAACCTACTTTTTCGAACTCCTCCTAGGCCGATGCTCCGATTTTCACCAAAATTGCACCAGATCATCTTTAGGCAGTGTGGACAAAAAGTTATGGAATTCAAGTATATTCGCTTAACAGTTTTTGAATACCGTGCAAAATAATTTTACGTAGCGCTTGCGAAAACAAACTTAAGGCTGTATCTTTGCAACGCTTAATCGTATTCAGACCAAACTTGGTACATATCATCACAAGCATGACCTGAGGCTACATGCTGCGTTTCGGCGCAGCGCCACCTACTGGTCCGGAGATATGAAACATGGCTATTTTTGCTTATAACTTCTGAACAATTTGTCCAAAAATCATAAAAGTGGTCTCGTTAGATTCAGGGCGTCATACCGGGTCGTCTGATATAAAATTTTACCAGATCAGCCATTTTGTCTGTCGGCCATTTTGAATTATGTGCTAAAATGCTGTATTTTCTGAACGCATGAACGAATTGTTACGAAACTCAGTATGGGTCATCAGTACGATGCCCGGAAGGAGCGTGAGAAGTTTCGAAACAGCGCCACCTAGTGGTCAAAAGTTATAACAAAATTTCCAAAAAGGCTAATAACTTTTGAATACATCTCCCTGTTTAAATGCCACTGGTCTTAATAGATTCCTTGGGTCAAGCTGAGAACATAGATACCTGATTTTCCTAATTTGGCCGAACTTCCTGTCCGCCATCTTGATTTTCAGTCAAAACCTACTTTTTCGAACTCCTCCTAGACCGTTTGTCCGATTTTCACCAAAATCGAATCGTATCATCTCCAGACTGTGCCGACTAAAAGTTATGGATTTCGTGTCGATAGACAAAACCGTTTTCGTGTAGCGCAGCAGCAAATTTGATGTAGGATGCCAAAAGGACTATTCAGTCTTTAACTCTGCAATGCCTTGACATTTTGACACCAAACTTTGTATGTGTCATTGTCACCTCACTCTGACCACATCACATCAATTTCGTAAGTGCGCCACCTATTTGTCGAAAGTGATAAACCATTAAATTATCTTAAAAGTTAGTGTATATATGATTTTTCAGCCATTTATCCAAAGTTCTCTTAAAATGTCTTTAATTGCTCATTGCTGCAGTTGGTCTGCCACTCCCACCCATGATGGCATCTGTTGCCGCTTCTTGCGCTTGGCCCCGGTAATGGCTGCTTGCAGCTATATTTATTCTTCCGTTTCTTCTTCTTCTTCCGACTGGGCGTCTATGGCAGCCCATAGAACCGTTTGCGGGAAAGTTATGAAATTTGGTACACCGATAGAGGACAGTCTGAAAAGTCACCAGAGCAAATTTGGAGTCTCCAACTCAATCCCTCTAGCGCCACCAACTGTCCAAAGATTTACTCATGTTTATGCTTATAACTTTTGAACCATAATGGCTAGAATCACAAATCCTTTGTCCTCTTATTCCTTGGCTCATGCCGATTCGATTGCACCCTATGACGTCATTTTCCGTCACGACAATTTGTCCGCCATTTGTAATTATCCGAAAAAGCTACTTTTTCGAACTCCTCCTAGGCCGTTGTTCCGATTCTCACCAAAATTGAACCAGATCATCTCCAGACCGTGCTGACAAAAAGTTATGGAATTCATAAAAACGCTGCAAGTTGTTCTCGAATACCACGCAAATTAATTTTAAGTAGCGCTTGCGAAAACAGACATAAGGCTGTATCTCCGCAACGCTTTATCGTATTCAAACCAAACTTGGTACATGTCATTACAAGCATGACCTGAGGCTACATGCTGCGTTTCGGCGCAGCGCCACCTACTGGTCCAGAGATACGAAAAATTGCTATTTTTGCTCATAACTACTGAACAGTTTGTCCAAAAATAATAAAGTTGGTCTTGTTAGATTCAGGGCGTCATGCCGAGTCGACAGATATCCAATTTTCCCAGATCGGCCATTTTGGCTGTCGGCCATTTTGAATTATGTGCTAAAATGCTGTATTTTATGAACGCATGAACGAATTGTTACGAAACTCGGTATGGGTCATCAGTACGATACCCTGAAGGATCCTGAGAAGTTTCGAAACAGCGCCACCTAGTGGCAAAATTGATTTTTCAAATGCTGATAACTCTGGTTGTGTTCGACGTATTTTCACGGGAGTCATCTCGTTGGGATCCTGAATCCTTGCCGAGTCCACAGATACCAAATATGCTTAGGTTTTGTTTACGGTTTGTGTAGCGTTGTGATTTAGCGCTTAAAAAACATTTGCCGATATCTTCGAAACCGCTTGTCCGATCGAGACGAAACCACCGCCAGAAGTTTGGAAACATAGGTCGATAGGCAATACGCTAATGCCCAAATGCGAAAATATTGATAGTAAGGGGTAGTAAAATCCAATCAAAGTCACGTGTCAGTCATTTTTTATGTGTTTATTCACATAAATGTATATAACTCCAAAACTAAATGAGATATTTTCACCAAATTTTACACACACATGTATGGGCTCACTTTGAGGTCACATAAAAAAAATGGTGGGATTGAGCCTCTTGGTGGCGCTATAATAGAACGTAACATGCTATTCTTAACGAATGCATTGGTGTAACATTACAAAACTCAGCATGTGCCATCAGCACCATGCCCTGAAGGTACTCAAAACATTTCGAGACAGCGCCACCTTTTGGTCAAAAGTTATAACATAATTTCTAAAAACTTTTGAATAAATCTGCGTATTTTAATGCCACTGGTCTTAAGGTTTGTCATTGTCACCAGACTCTGACCACATCACATCGTTTTTGTAACTACGCCACCTATTGGTCAAAAGTGATAATCCATTAAATCACATTTTTTGTTAATTAGTGTGATTTTTAAGCCATTTTGCCTAAATTAATCTTTAAATGTCTTAAATTGCTCCTTGCTGCAGTTGGTCTGACACATGTTGACATGTCTTGTCGTCTTCTTTGCGCTTGGCCCCGGTTATTGCTGCTTGCAGCTATATTTTAGTTTTGGAGTTATATACATTTATGTGAATAAACACATAAAAAATGACTGACACGTGACTTTGATTGGAATTTACTACCCCTTTCTATCAATATTTTGACATTTGGGCATTGGCGTATAGCTATCGACCTATGTTTCCAAACTTCTGACGGTGGTTTCGTCTCGATTGGTCAAACGGTTTCGAAGATATCGGCAAATGTTTTTTAAGCGCTAAATCACAACGCTACACAAACCGTAAACAAAACCTAAGCATATTTGGTATCTGTGGACTCGGCAAGGATTCAGGATCCCAACGAGATGACTCCCGTGAAAATACGTCAAACACAACCAGAGTTATCAGCATTTGAAAAATCAATTTTGCCACTAGGTGGCGCTGTTTCGAAACTTCTCAGGCTCCTTCAGGGTATCGTACTGATGACCCATGCCGATTTTCGTAACAATTCGTTCATGCGTTCCTAAAATACAGCATTTTAGCACATAATTCAAAATGGCCGACAGCCAAAATGGCCGATCTGGGAAAATTGGATATCTGTCGACTCGGCATGACGCCCTGAATCTAACAAGACCAACTTTATTATTTTTGGACAAACTGTTCAGTAGTTATGAGCAAAAATAGCAATTTTTCGTATCTCTGGACCAGTAGGTGGCGCTGCGCCGAAACGCAGCATGTAGCCTCAGGTCATGCTTGTGATGGCATGTACCAAGTTTGGTTTGAATACGATAAAGCGTTGCGGAGATACAGCCTTATGTCTGTTTTCGCAAGCGCTACTTAAAATTAATTTGCGTGGTATTCGAGAACAACTTGCAGCGTTTTTATGAATTCCATAAATTTTTGTCAGCACGGTCTGGAGAGGATCTGGTTCAATTTTGGTGAGAATCGGAACAACGGCCTAGGAGGAGTTCGAAAAAGTAATTTTTTCGGATAATTACAAATGGCGGACAAATTGTCGTGACGGAAAATGACGTCATAGGGTGCAATCGAATCGGCATGAGCCAAGGAATAAGAGGACAAAGGATTTGTGATTCTAGCCATTATGGTTCAAAAGTTATAAGCATAAACATGAGTAAATCTTTGGACAGTTGGTGGCGCTAGAGGGATTGAGTTGGAGACTCCAAATTTGCTCTGGTGACTTTTCAGAATGTCCTCTATCAGTGTATTAAATTTCATAACTTTCCCGCAAACGGTTCTATGGGCTGCCATAGACACCCAGTCGGAAGAAGAAGAAGAAGAAGAAGAAACGGAAGAAATATAGCTGCAAGCAGCCATTACCGGGGCCAAGCGCAAAGACGACGACAAGACATGCCAACATGTGTCAGACCAACTGCAGTAAGGAGCAATTTAAGACATTGTCAGATGAATTTAGGCAAAATGGCTTTAAAAATCACACTAATTAACTAAAAATATGATTTAATGAATTATCACTTTCGACCAATAGGTGGCGTAGTTACTAAATCGAGTGACAATGACAAACCTTAAGACCAGTGGCATTAAAATATGCAGATTTATTCAAAAGTTTTTAGAAATTATGTTATAACTTTTGACCAAAAGGTGGCGCTGTCTCGAAATGTGTTGAGTACCTTCAGGGCATGGTGCTGATGGCACATGCTGAGTTTTGTAATGTTGCACCAATGCATTCGTTAAGAATAGCATGTTACGTTCTATTATAGCGCCACCAATAGGCTCAATCCCACCATTTTTTTTTTATGTGACCTCATAGTGAGCCCATACAAGTGTGTGTAAAATTTGGTGAAAATATCTCATTTAGTTTTGGAGTTATATACATTTATGTGTATAAACACATAAAAAATGACTGACACGTGACTTTGATTGGATTTTACTACCCCTTACTATCAATATTTTCGCATTTGGGCATTAGCGTATAGCCTATCGACCTATGTTTTCAAACTTCTGACGGTGGTTTCGTCTCGATCGGACAAGCGGTTTCGAAGATATAGCCAAATGTTTTTTTCGCGCTAAATCGCAACGCTACACAAACCGTAAGACGAAACCCAGCATGTTTGGCATCGTTGGACTCGGAAACGATTCAGGAACTCAAAAAGATGACTCTCGTGAAAATAAGTCAACCACACCCAAAGTTATAAGCATTTGAAAAAAAAAATTCACCACTAGGTGGCGCTGTTTCGAAAATTCTCAGGCTCTTTCAGGGCATCGTACTGATGACCCATACCGAGTTTCGTAACAATTCGTTCATGCGTTCAGAAAATACAGCATTTTAGCACATAATTCAAAATGGCCGACAGACAAAATGGCCGATCTAGGAAAATTGGATACCAGACGACTCGGCATGACGCCCTGAATCTAACGAGACCACTTTTATGATTTTTGGACAAAGAGTACAGTAGTTATGGGGGAAAATAGCACTTTTTCGTATCTCTGGACCAGTAGGTGGCGCTGCGCCGAAACGCAGCATGTAGCCTCAGGTCATGCTTGTGATGACATGGACCAAGTTTGGTCTGAATCTGAAAAAGCGTCGCGGAGATACAGCCTTATGTGTGTTTTCGCAAGCTCTACGTAAAATTTATTTGCGTGGTATTCGAGAACGACTTGCAGCGTTTTTATGAAATCCATAACTTTTTGTCAGCATGGTCTGGAGATGATCTGGTTCAATTTTGGTGAGAATCAGAACAACGGCCTAGGAGGAGTTCGAAAAAGTAGCTTTTTCAGATAATTACAAATGGCGGACAAAATATCGTGACGGAAAATGACGTCATAGGGTGCAATCGAATCGGCATTAGCTCAGAAACAAGGGGAAAAAGGAATTTTGATGATAGGCCTTACGGTTCAAAAGTTATTAGCATAATAAAAGTGAAAATTTGGACAGGTGGTGGCGCTAGAGGGATTGAGTTGGAGACTCCAAATTTGCTCTGTTGACTTTTCAGACTGTCCTCTATCAGTGTACCAAATTTCATAACTTTCCCGCAAACGGTTCTATGGGCTGCCATAGACACCCAGTCGGAAGAAGAAGAAGAAGAAGAAGAAGAAGAAACGGAAGAATAATAAGAACCGGAACAGATACAATAGGTGCCACCGCACCTTCGGTGCTTGGCCCCTAATAATAAGAACCGGAACAGATACAATAGGTGCCACCGCACCTTCGGTGCTTGGCCCCTAAATATAGCTGCAAGCAGCAATAACCGGGGCCAAGCGCAAAGACGACAAGACATGCCAACATGTGTCAGACCAACTGCAGCAAGGAGCAATTTAAGACATTTAAACATTAATTTAGGCAAAATGGCTTAAAAATCACACTAATTAACTAAAAATGTGATTTAATGGATTATCACTTTTGACCAATAGGTGGCGTAGTTACAAAAACGATGTGATGTGGTCAGAGTCTGGTGACAATGACAAACCTTAAGACCAGTGGCATTAAAATACGCAGATTTATTCAAAAGTTTTTTAGAAATTATGTTATAACTTTTGACCAAAAGGTGGCGCTGTCTCGAAATGTTTTGAGTACATTCAGGGCATGGTGCTGATGGCACATGCTGAGTTTTGTAATGTTGCACCAATGCATTCGTTAAGAGTAGCATGTTACGTTCTATTATAGCGCCACCAAGAGGCTCAATCCCACCATTTTTTTTATGTGACCTCAAAGTGAGCCCATACATGTGTGTGTAAAATTTGGTGAAAATATCTCATTTAGTTTTGGAGTTATATACATTTATGTGAATAAACACATAAAAAATGACTGACACGTGACTTTGATTGAATTTTACTACCCCTTACTATCAATATTTTGACATTTGGGCATTGGCGTATAGCTATCGACCTATGTTTCCAAACTTCTGACGGTGGTTTCGTCTCGATTGGTCAAACGGTTTCGAAGATATCGGCAAATGTTTTTTAAGCGCTAAATCACAATGCTACACAAACCGTAAACAAAACCTAAGCATATTTGGTATCTGTGGACTCGGCAAGGATTCAGGATCCCAACGAGATGACTCCCGTGAAAATATGTCAAACACAACCAGAGTTATCAGCATTTGAAAAATCAATTTTGCCACTAGGTGGCGCTGTTTCGAAACTTCTCAGGCTCCTTCAGGGTATCGTACTGATGACCCATACCGAGTTTCGTAACAATTCGTTCATGCGTTCATAAAATACAGCATTTTAGCACATAATTCAAAATGGCCGACAGCCAAAATGGCCGATCTGGGAAAATTGGATATCTGTCGACTCGGCATGACGCCCTGAATCTAACAAGACCAACTTTATTATTTTTGGACAAACTGTTCAGTAGTTATGAGCAAAAATAGCAATTTTTCGTATCTCTGGACCAGTAGGTGGCGCTGCGCCTAAACGCAGCATGTAGCCTCAGGTCATGCTTGTAATGACATGTACCAAGTTTGGTTTGAATACGATAAAGCGTTGCGGAGATACAGCCTTATGTCTGTTTTCGCAAGCGCTACTTAAAATTAATTTGCGTGGTATTCGAGAACAACTTGCAGCGTTTTTATGAATTCCATAACTTTTTGTCAGCACGGTCTGGAGATGATCTGGTTCAATTTTGGTGAGAATCGGAACAACGGCCTAGGAGGAGTTCGAAAAAGTAGCTTTTTCGGATAATTACAAATGGCGGACAAATTGTCGTGACGGAAAATGACGTCATAGGGTGCAATCGAATCGGCATGAGCCAAGGAATAAGAGGACAAAGGATTTGTGATTCTAGCCATTATGGTTCAAAAGTTATAAGCACAAACATGAGTAAATCTTTGGACAGTTGGTGGCGCTAGAGGGATTGAGTTGGAGACTCCAAATTTGCTCTGGTGACTTTTCAGACTGTCCTCTATCAGTGTACCAAATTTCATAACTTTCCCCCAAACGGTTCTATGGGCTGCCATAGACGCCCAGTCGGAAGAAGAAGAAGAAGAAGAAGAAACGGAAGAATAATAAGAACCGGAACAGATACAATAGGTGCCACCGCACCTTCGGTGCTTGGCCCCTAATAAGAACCGGAACAGATACAATAGGTGCCTCCGCACCTTCGGTGCTTGGCCCTAATAAGAACGGGAACAGATACAATAGGTGCCTACGCACCTTCGGTGCTTGGCCCCTAATAAGAACGGGAACAGATACAATAGGTGCCACCGCACCTTCGGTGCTTGGCCCCTAATAATAAGAACCGGAACAGATACAATAGGTGCCTCCGCACCTTCGGTGCTTGGCCCCTAATAAGAACCGGAACAGATACAATAGGTGCCTCCGCACCTTCGGTGCTTGGCCCCTAAATATAGCTGCAAGCAGCCATTACCGGGGCCAAGCGCAAGAAGCGGCAACAGATGCCATCATGGGTGGGAGTGTGAGACCAACTGCAGCAAGGAGCAATTAAAGACATTTTAAGAGAACTTTCGATAAATGGCTAAAAAATCATATATATAGTAACTTTTTAGATAATTTAATGGTTTATCACTTTTGACAAATAGGTGGCGTAGTTACAAAAACGATGTGATGTGGTCAGAGTCTGGTGACAATGACAAACCTTAAGACCAGTGGCATTAAAATACGCAGATTTATTCAAAAGTTTTTTAGAAATTATGTTATAACTTTTGACCAAAAGGTGGCGCTGTCTCGAAATGTTTTGAGTACATTCAGGGCATGGTGCTGATGGCACATGCTGAGTTTTGTAATGTTGCACCAATGCATTCGTTAAGAGTAGCATGTTACGTTCTATTATAGCGCCACCAAGAGGCTCAATCCCACAATTTTTTTTATGTGTCCTCAGAGTGAGCCCATACATATGTGTGTCAATTTTGGTGAAAATATCTCAATTCTCTTCAGAGTTAAATACATTTATATGAAAAAAACACGTAAAAAATGACTGACACATGACTTTGTTTGAATTTTACTACCCCTTACTATCAATATTTTCGCATTTGGGCATTAGCGTATAGCCTATCGACCTATGTTTCCAAACTTCTGACGATGGTTTCGTCTCGATCGGACAAGCGGTTTCGAAGATATAGCCAAATGTTTTTTGTTTTTTGTGTAGCGCAACGCTACACAAACCGTAAGACGAAACCCAGCATGTTTGGTATCGTTGAATTCGGCAACGATTCAGGAACTCAAAAAGATGACTCTCGTGAAAATAAGTCGACCACACCCAAAGTTATAAGCAATTGGGAAAAAAAATCACCACTAGGTGGCGCTGTTTCGAAACTTCTCAGGCTCTTTCAGGGCATCGTACTGATGACCCATAACAAGTTTCGTAACAATTCGTTCATGCGTTCAGAAAATACAGCATTTTAGCACATAATTCAAAATGGCCGACAGACAAAATGGCCGATATGGAAAAATTGGATATCAGTCGACTTGGTATGACGCCCTGAATTTAACAAGACCAATTTTGTTATTTTTGGACAAACTGTTCAGAAGTTATAAGCAAAAATAGCCATTTTTCATATCTTCGGACCAGTAGGTGGCGCTGCGCCGAAACGCTGCATGTTGCCTCAAGTCATGGTTGTGATGAATTGTACCAAGTTTGGTCTGAATCCGATAAAGCGTTGCGGAGATACAGCCTTATGTCTCTTTTCGCAAGCCCTATGTAAAATTTGTTCGTAGGTTTATCAAAAACTATTAAGCGAATCAACTTGAATTTTATAACTTTTTGTCTTCATGGTCTGTAGATAATCTGATTCAATTTTTGTGCAAATCGGACAAACCGTCTAGGACGAGTTCGAAAAAGTAGCTTTTTGGGAAAATTCAAGATGGCGGCCATTTTTTTATGACGGAAAATGACATCATAGGGTGCAATCGAATCGGCATGAGCTCAGGAATCAGATGAAAAAAGAATTTTGTTGATTGGCCTTACGGTTAAAAAGTTATTAGCAAAATAAAAGTGAAACTTTGGACAGGTGGTGGCGCTAGAGGGAATGAGTTAGAGACACCAAAATCGGTGCATTTAATGTTGGGACTGTCCTCTATCAGAATGTCAAACCAAAACAACTTTCCCGCTAACGGTTCTATGGGCTGCCATAGACCCCCAGTCGGAAGAAGAAACGGAAGAATAATAAGATCCGGAACAGATACAATAGGTGCCTCCGCACCTTCGGTGCTTGGCCCCTAATAAGAACCGGAACAGATACAATAGGTGCCTCCGCACATTCGGTGCTTGGCCCCTAATAATAAGAAAACTAACAGATACAATAGGGGCTATCCCCTTCGGGGCTTGGCCCCTAACTAACAGATACAATAGGGGCTATCCCCTTCGGGGCTTGGCCCCTAATAATAATAATAAGAAGAAAACTAACAAATACAATAGGGGCTATCCCCTTCGGGGCTTGGCCCCTAATTAAACCAGAAAATCTAAATATCAGTGAACAAAAGCAATTTCTAAAGCTAGGTCTTTTAAACATTAGATCGCTCACACCTAAGGCGGTTATTGTAAATGAAATGGTCACAGATAATAATTTCGATGTTCTGTGCCTTACTGAAACCTGGCTTAAACCAAATGATTATTTCGGTCTAAATGAGTCTACTCCACCAGGATACTGTTATAAGCATGAGCCCCGTCTGATCGGTCGTGGCGGCGGGGTTGCAACAATCTATAGAGATATTCTTAATGTTACTCAGAAAACTTGTCATAGGTTTACTTCGTTTGAAAACGTGTGCTAAATGTTACGCTCTTAGATGTAAGAAAGAAATCCTTATTATCTCTAGCCTTGGCTACCATATATAGACCTCCAGGGCCATATGCTGATTTCCTAAAAGATTTTGCAGACTTTCTCTCAGACCTATTGGTCAATGTCGATAAAGCAATAATTATTGGCGACTTTAACATACACGTAGATAATACAAATGATGCGTTAGGGGCTGCGTTTACAGATCTATTAAACTCTTTTGGGGTGAAGCAAAACGTCAGTGGTCCCACTCATCGTCTAAATCATACACTAGATTTAATTATATCATATGGAACCGATCCAACCGATATAGATATTATACCGCAAAGTGACGATCTCACTGATCATTACATGGTAACTTGCATAATACGCACTGCTGAAATTTGTCATGTTGCACCACGTTATCGACCAGGCAGAACAATCCTTCCAACCACTATAGATAGATTCTCAAATAGCTTACCTGATCTATCTCAGCTGCTCAGTAAACCCAAACAAACAGATGAACTAGAGGAAATGACTAGCAGTATGAGCAACATTTTCTCTAGTACACTAGATATTGTTGCACCAATTAGATTAAAAAAGGTTAGAGAGAAATTTAAAACACCATGGTACAACAGTGCTACGCATGCTATCAAGAGAGAAACTCGTAACTTAGAGCGTAAATGGAAACGAACTAATTTAGAGGTCTTCAGAATCGCGTGGAAAGACAGTATGTCACGTTATAAAAGGGCTCTAAAATCAGCCAGGGCTGAGCATATCCGCAAACTAATAGAAAATAACCAAAATAATCCAAGGTTTTTATTTAACACCGTGGCTAGACTAACAAATAATCAGACATCTCCAGAGCAAAATATTCCGTTACAATATAGTAGTAATGATTTTATGAATTACTTCAATGAGAAAATAGAAAGCATCCGAAACACTATTGTAAATGAACAATCCTCTATGGTGTCTTATGACTCAGCCTCAATTATGGCCCCTCTAGAACAACTACACCGCTTTACAACTATAGGACAGGAAGAGCTAAATAAACTTATCATTGCATCTAAACCAACAACATGTTTATTAGATCCAATACCCACTAAACTACTTAAAGAAGTGTTACCTGTAGTGGAAGAGCCTCTTCTCAATATTATTAACTCGTCTTTATTTTTAGGTCATGTTCCAAAAATATTCAAGCTGGCAGTAATAAAACCTCTCATTAAGAAACCGCAATTAGATCCAAATAACCTAGCAAATTACAGACCCATCTCAAATCTTCCATTTATGTCTAAAATACTAGAAAAAATTGTGTCCGCTCAATTGTGCTCTTTCTTGCAAGAAAATGATATCTATGAAAAATTTCAGTCGGGATTCAGACCGCATCATAGCACAGAAACTGCGCTAGTTAAAATTACAAATGATTTACTCTTAGCCTCTGACCAAGGCTGTATCTCAATACTAGTTCTACTTGATCTTAGTGCTGCGTTCGACACTATAGATCATAAAATACTCTTAGATCGACTACAAAACTACACTGGTGTCCAGGGACAGGCATTAAGCTGGTTTAGATCGTACTTATCAGACCGTTACCATTTTGTCTGTTTAAATGGGGAAAAATCGAAGATAACATCAGTAGACTATGGAGTGCCGCAAGGATCTGTCCTAGGCCCTCTGCTATTCTCAATATATATGCTGCCACTTGGTAATATTATAAGAAAACATGGAATTAATTTTCACTGTTATGCTGATGACACTCAATTATATATCTCATCACGACCAGATGAAAACACTAAGTTATCTAACTTGACAGAGTGTCTAAAAGATATAAAATGCTGGATGACGTGTAATTTCCTGCTATTAAATTCAGATAAAACGGAGGTATTACTTATTGGTCCAAAAAACTACCCACAAAATCCCTTACAATACAACTTTAATTTAGAAGGATGTCCTGTTACTTTATCCACTACAGTAAAAGACCTGGGTGTTATGCTAGACCGCAACTTGACTTTCGAAAATCATATTTCATATGTTACAAGAACAGCCTTTTTCCACCTTAGAAACATTGCTAAGCTACGTAACATGCTATCTGTTTCAGATGCAGAAAAGTTAGTTCATGCATTCATGACCTCGAGACTAGATTACTGTAATGCTTTATTAGCTGCTTGTCCTGCATCCTCAATAAACAAGCTACAGTTAGTCCAAAATGCAGCCGCTAGAGTTCTTACTAGATCAAGAAAATATGATCATATAACACCAATTTTATCATCTCTACACTGGTTACCTATTAAGTTCCGTATCAATTACAAAGTATTACTATTGACTTATAAAGCTCTAAATGGTTTAGCTCCTGTGTATTTAACAGACCTTCTATCACCCTACAATCTATCGCGCTCTTTAAGATCACAAAATTTGAGGCTTCTGGTCATTCCTAGGATATCTAAGTCTACTAAAGGAGGGAGGGCGTTCTCACATTTAGCTCCTAAACTCTGGAATAGCCTTCCTGATATTGTTCGAGACTCAGACTCGCTGTCCCAGTTTAAAACTAGATTAAAGACGCATCTCTTTAACCAAGCATTCACTTAATGCTTACCTTTTATACTACTTCTGAATCAGTTCGAATGCATTAATATTTTGAACATCAGCTATGCTAATTATTTCCCATCTGTCTTTCTGCTGTTATCTCGGGACGCTAGTCCCGAGGTAAATAGCGTTCGTCAGCTCCAAGTTTGTATCCAGCCTCTCACGAAGACTTCAGATGCCCCAACACCTGTGATGGGACGACTAAACGCCTGTGGAGAGACGACTCGACGCCTGTGAAGAGACGACTAAACACCGGCGATATGTTATGCCTAAATTTATACATGATTAACTAACTGTATTTTTCTTTGTCCATTTCTGAAATGCACTTTCTGTAAAGCTGCTTTGAGACAATGTGTATTGTGAAAAAAGCTATACAAATAAACTTGAATTGAATTGAATTATGACTCAGCCTCAATTATGGCCCCTCTAGAACAACTACACCGTTTTGCAACTATAGGACAGGAAGAGCTAAATAAACTTATCATTGCATCTAAACCAACAACATGTTTATTAGATCCAATACCCACTAAACTACTTAAAGAAGTGTTACCTGTAGTGGAAGAGCCTCTTCTCAATATTATTAACTTGTCTTTATCTTTAGGTCATGTTCCAAAAATATTCAAGCTGGCAGTAATAAAACCTCTCATTAAGAAACCGCAATTAGATCCAAATAACCTAGCAAATTACAGACCCATCTCAAATCTTCCATTTATGTCTAAAATACTAGAAAAAAATGTGTCCGCTCAATTGTGTTCTTTCTTGCAAGAAAATGATATCTATGAAATATTTCAGTCGGGATTCAGTCGGGATTCATAGCACAGAAACTGCACTAGTTAAAATTACAAATTATTTACTTTTAGCCTCTGACCAAGGCTGTATCTCAATACTAGTTCTACTTGATCTTAGTGCTGCGTTCGACACTATAGATCATAAAATACTCTTAGATCGACTACAAAACTACACTGGTGTTCAGGGACAGGCATTAAGCTGGTTTAGATCGTAGTTATCAGACCGTTACCATTTCGTCTGTTTAAATGGGGAAAAATCGAAGATAACATCAGTAGACTATGGAGTGCCGCAAGGATCTGTCCTAGGCCCTCTGCTATTCTCAATATATATGCTGCCACTTGGTAATATTATAAGAAAACATGGAATTAATTTTCACTGTTATGCTGATGACACTCAATTATATATCTCATCACGACCAGATGAAAACACTAACTTATCTAACTTGACAGAGTGTCTAAAAGATATAAAATGCTGGATGACGTGTAATTTCCTGCTATTAAATTCAGATAAAACGGAGGTATTACTTATTGGTCCAAAAAAACTACCCACAAAATCCCTTACAATAAAACTTTAATTTAGAAGGATGTCCTGTTACCTTATCCACTACAGTAAAAGACCTGGGTGTTATGCTAGACCGCAACTTGACTTTCGAAAATCATATTTCATATGTTACAAGAACAGCCTTTTTCCACCTTAGAAACATTGCTAAGCTACGTAACATGCTATCTGTTTCTGATGCAGAAAAGTTAGTTCATGCATTCATGACCTCGAGACTAGATTACTGTAATGCTTTATTAGCTGGTTGTCCTGCATCCTCAATAAACAAGCTACAGTTAGTGCAAAATGCAGCCGCTAGAGTTCTTACTAGGTCAAGAAAATATGATCATATAACACCAATTTTATCATCTCTACACTGGTTACCTATTAAGTTCCGTATCAATTACAAAGTATTACTACTGACCTATAAAGCCCTAAATGGTTTAGCTCCTGTGTATTTAACAGACTTTCTATCGCCATACAATCCATCGCGCTCTTTAAGATCACTAAATTCGAGGCTTCTGGTCATTCCTAGGATATCTAAGTCCACTAGAGGAGGGAGGGCGTTCGCACATTTAGCTCCTAAACTCTGGAATAGCCTTCCTGATACTGTTCGAGACTCAGACTCGCTGTCCCAGTTTAAAACTAGATTAAAGACGCATCTTTTTAACCAAGCATTCACTTAATGCTTACCTTTTATACTACTGCTGAATCAGTTCGAATGCATTAACATTATGAACATCAGCTACGCTAATTATTTCCCATCTGTCTTTCTGCTGTTATCTCGGGACGCTAGTCCCGAGGTAAATAGCGTTCGTCAGCTCCAGTTTGTATCCAGCCTCTCACGGAGACTTTAGATGCCCCAACACCTGTGATGAGACGACTAAACGCCTGTGGAGAGACGACTCGACGCCTGTGAAGAGACGACTCAATGCCGGCGATATGTTATGCCCTAAATTAATACATGATTAACTAACTGTATTTTTCTATGTACATTTCTGAAATGCACTTTCTGTAAAGCTGCTTTGAGACAATGTGTATTGTGAAAAGCGCTATACAAATAAATTTGAATTGAATTGAATTGAAAAAGGCAATAGCAATATATTCAGACCAGACCCATCCCCCCACTCATGCTTTGAGGCCCTTCTATCGGGGCGCAGGCTGTATACCGTTGGCTAAAAATAACATGTATTTATTATATTATATTGTTATATTTATATATATATATTTATATATATATATATATATATATATATATATATATATATATATATATAATATAATTTATATATATTTATATTTGTTATATTGTTACATATTTGTATATGTATGTGTATGTGTATTTGTGCATATATGTATATATGTAATATATATTGTATTGTATTTGTGCATATGATCATTGTATTCATTTGTTTTATGCATGTTTTTGATCATGACAAATGTGTGTACCGTGTGTTTTATTATGTGGTATATAATGTGGTTGTACAGTGTTGCCTGATGTATTTGTTTTTTATGCCAACGTTAAAGATGAATTTCTGTCCAGGAAATCTGAACAGACAATAGTCAAACAAACAAACAAACAAACAATAAATAATCCTTTACACTCAGTTGGACAGTTGCTTGTAGTCCTTTCAGTGTTGTGGTAGATTTTCCCCAAAACACCTGACTTAAAGGCACACCACGGAACTTTTGGCCACTAGTGGTGCTCGACCGGTTTCACGTCTAGCGTCCCTAGAGGCCACAAGCTCCGCAGCACTGTCGCAAAAGTCAACAAACAGTCAACCGGTCAGCCTCCCGTGTCTTTAGATTGTAGCTGCGTCCCAATGTGCATACTATCCACCCTATCTGCCCTAAATAGTATTGACAGTTACTAATGTCACATACTATTTAGGATGGATAGTATGCACATTGGGACGCAGCTTATGTGTGCAGAGCAGACAGTAGTTGACTTGTTGGTTGGAGCGAGATAATCGACTCACTATTGAACAAAAGAATAATATAAATATAAGATGAATAATATAAATTATATAAACAAAATAAATTGAACAAAATTAAACCGAAAACAATGCCTGATCAAGTCGCATAGACAAGGAGTGCCCAATCCTGCTCCTGCCGATCGTCTGTCCAGCACAGTTCATCTCCAACCCTTATCAAACATACCTGAAGCAAACAATTAACGTCTTCAGGATCGCTTGAAAATTACAGACAGGTGTGTTTGATTAGGGTTGGAGATGAAATCGTGTAGTCCTTTTACACATACACAGATATATGAGCTGAAGTCTAAAAATAACGGCAGTATGTTGTGACATATCAGTTTTGTTACACGATTTCCTGACTTCGCAGTAAATATTACATTATATACACACTTTTATGCCGATGTTAAAGTCCCTGTAAAGGCAATTTAAAAAAAAAATTATAAACACATTATAAATGTTAGAGATGTATTGCTAAAACATATTACAAAGACTGTGAACTGTGAAGTACTGAATTGTGGAGTTAGACCGTTAAACAGTTTTTCACCATTGCTATTTTCCGGATTTTCTGGGCGGGGCTAAAACGGGGACTCGATGACGCACTGGAGCCCCCGAGCTCCTGGACACGCCCCTACTTGATGACGCACTGGAGCCGCTGAGGCCGCTCAATCGCGAGTTACTGTCAGTACTATTATTAGTAACAGCCTACAGATTGCTAGCTAGCTAGCTATGCCTTCGTCACGGAAATGCGTACTACCTGGATGCGATCACCGGATCACACAAACGGATCGGTGTCCTTATTTAAATTTCCGAAAAACGATTACATCAAGAAGAAGTGGATTAATTTTGTGAAGAGACACCTTGATGGAGAGCTGAGGATCACCGCCAAAACCCACCTCTGTAAGTGATCATTTTACACGGGATAGTTGTAGAAACTTTCGTCGGAGACAACTGCGATTCACTGGTAATCCGCTGTTACTGGTGAATGGGGCCGAACTGACTCCCACCTCGGCATTCATTCTCCCGTCGCGCCGACAACTGGTGCCATCATCGGCAGTGCGTGCCCACCGTGCGAGCGTTCATTCCGGCTGTAGAGTTGAGTGTAGGCGACGGTCGGCAGCTTTCCCGCGAGTGGGCGTGGTTTCAGCGCAGCCAGCGGACACACCCCCAGCGTTTGTGAGCAGAGATTACTGCTCATTTTTTCAAGATTTTGATAGCTTATTTTATGTACTTGCTGGCTTTTTTTATCATTCAAATTTGGCTGGGTGACTAATAACACATTTTTCTGTGGTGTGACAAACTCAGAACACATACTTAATTTTGACTTTACAGGGACTTTAATGTTTTATTTTCCGTCATCATTTTCTTTGCCGATTGAAGAATCTTTAGAGTCCCCTCCCGAAACTGGGAGAGGATGCGGAGAACGACGAGGGAGAGCCAGGGATAAATCGAGGACCAGATAGATTCCGTAACATGGCCAGGCAGACAACCAATTCGAAAAAATAGAGATAGTGTGCAGGCAATATATTTAACTTACTAGTCCAAAAGCATGACGGCCAGGTCAGCATCAGTCGGGCACCCCTCCTCCTCCTTTAGCTCACGGCTTTTAATTTGTCACTCTCGCTTTTTCTTTTTTTAGTGTCCTCTGACAAAACCTTTGCCTTCTTCCTTGTAGCTGTTGTTTCGGCCATGACGAAAACATACAGACGGCAATCAAACGCGAGTTGAGCTCTCACGTCAGAATCTGGGGAAGTGACGTATGCCGTAAAGTGGTCGAATTTTGTAGTTCTTTTTGTGCTCGGGTTCCTACCAAGGGGGTAATCCATCGACCGGAAGTTGAAGTCGGCCAGGTGCCGCCATCTTGTAGCAGAACTTCACTTGCGTTAGCATTTCCATTGACTCCCATTCATTTTGGCGTCACTTTGACAGCGAATAACTTTACATCTGAGGCGTTTAAAGACTCCATTTGTCCATCATTTATTTCTAAAGAAACACAAGTTACATTATGGCCCCGTAGAAACAGTTTTTGTAAAAATAGGCTAACGACTGCGTCATAACCACTCGACTCTCTGTTGCGCTGTACAGAAATGACCGTACAGACAGGAGGAGAAGCTCGCAGGCAATCGGGGGGACGTCCCGTCAAGGGAGAAGCCCATAGATAATGAGTCCATAAAAGCAACGGGACAAAATACTCCTGCTCACTCACACGAAAGAACTCTTTGCTCAAGTTCCCCATCTCTGCAAGATTAACGTTGGCAATTTTCACGCACAGCTACTAGAAGATTTACGTCTGTCAGACAGGTTGCTCACGTCATCAAGCTTAGTTTGAGTCGGTTTGAGTCTGCGCGTCAGGAACGGAAGTGCTCAAAAATCGCTAAAAATGGGCTTCAACTGTCTCAACTGAGTTCCAATGATTTGCTCTGTCCACTTCTTATACTGTCTATGGTTCCTACCCAAAACCCGAAGTTACATAGTGCCAGTAAAAGCGATACAGACACTGTCAGGCTATGGCAGACGTGTCATTCACCCTAAGTCGATGTACCATCTCAAGGGTTTTATTAATATATTATAAAGGTTGAAAAAATACATAGTGTGCCTTTAAGTTTAACCAAGTGTCCCTGACACCTCCAAAATTATACTTAGGTGATTATACTAAGACTCAAAGTCATGAGTTTATATCTTTACACTTCTGTCTAGTTTCATTTCCCCTTTTGTTATATTCAGAGATGATTCACTGACTGACTGACTTTGACCAAAGTGTTTTGAAACATTAAGGTTTCAAAAGGATATAAATGTTATTTCCTGCAAGGAAAATAAATGTTAAAAAAATCCATCACAGTGTTCAAGCACAGATTTTTTTGTCCCCGACGCAGGCGACAACACAGTCGGTTTTCGTCAGCGCTAGTTCTTTAACGTTTGGTGTGTCCCTACCTGTCTGTGTCTTTGGAGGATATTTGTGTGATGTCATCAGCCTATGGGAACACATAGTGTCAGCTACCGATGTGGTGTCTTTTTCCCAACTCAAGGAACCATGGTTACAACTTGGACAGTACTATGAAGTGAGTTAGAAAAAAACAACAACTATTCAGTAATCTCTAATTAACAAGGTCTCACAACTCTTAATTTAATGTAGCTGTGATCCTCAAGGATAATATATATATTTTTAATAATATTAGAGGTATTTTATTCCAGTTCCATTGCAACTCCAATGCCTTTGGTTTGCTTTTCTAAACAAACATAACTGGGCTGGCAAAAAGTATACCTTGTAAGCACTGCCTTAAGAGTATCATCAATGTGGATGTTCGATACTTCATGAACTCTTGACCTCTTGGCTTGTTTAGAAAATGGTTAACATCTTCCTGCAGCTTGTAAACACCCAACTACTGGTTAAAAGTAGTGTTACTCACTTATATAGCAATATGATACTATACTGCACCTTGGTTTGAGAGAAACTTTATTTGTCTAAACAACATCTTTTGCATTTCTTTGTATTTAGTCTGTGTTTTATAGACATTTTGCTTAAATATAATGAACAATAACTGTTTATTTCTTTACTATTCATTTACAGCATGCATATACTGTAGTCCATGCATGATATCTTAGGGTCAGCATGAAATTGTCTGTTCGCTCAGAAGATGCTTAGATGACCATGATTTTCTATCGTTCAGGGAGGAGTGGATCAAGGCATGCCCTCTCAGACTCTGGGAGTTAGCTGATGTGATCTGTTGAAACATTTAACAGTCAGTGACATTCTGTGAAACAAAATATTCACTACAACAGAGCAAAAGTGGTTGCATCATTATTTGGGGAATTTTTTGTGGCTCTTTAATGTGTAGCACCTCGGTTCTAGCAATACGTGAACTGATTACATTATCTAGTTATAGCACAAATTAAACATGAATGAACATCAGAACCGTGGAAAGAAATTAATACACACCATTTTTCAAGTTCAAGTCCACCAACATTAATGTACTAAGTCTCCTGGCTGGTTTGTTTGTCAGGCAAAAACCATAACGATTGGCGTTATGATTGGTCAAACCTTGAATAAATATTTTAACCTTTACAAAATGATTGCAATGTACAGTTGCAGTCACACGTTTACACAATACAGAATCTGAAAGGTAATGCTCAAGAAGGCAACACAATGCATTAAGAACCAGGGGTAAACTTTTAAACAAGATGATAGTGATGTATACAACATGTAAATATCTTATTTAACCTCTGAAGGGCAGCACTAAATGTAAAAAAAAAAGAAAGAAAACAACATTTTTAAAACAAAATAAGAACAATTTACACCAATCATGGATGTTGCCTTCTTGAGCATCAATACATATTTTATTTTATTGTCCCTCAGTTGTCACCAGTGTGAAAAGATGGATTTCAAAACCATACAATCACTGCTGGAAAGGGTTCAAATATGCAGAAGAAGCTGAAGAAGCAAAGAATGTGCAGAAGCTGGAGGAGAAGCTGCCCACTCTGTGAGTTGCCCACAGAGTGGAGGGATCTGACGTCTAGTTTTGAGTTTTGTTTTATGTTCATGTTACATGTCCATTATTTTGAAGATTTCCGATTGTCATGTGATTCCCTTGCCCTCATGTGATCCTGTCATGTGCCTCCTTGTTTCATGTGTTATGTTCTCATTGGTTGGTGTAATCATGTGTACTGTTTTCTCATTGGTTCATTGTTTTCTTGTCACAGGAGTTCCTTGTTAAGTCATTAGTCTTTGTGTATTTAAGCCCTCATGTTTGCCTTGTTACTTATTTTTGTAACTGTTGTTTGGTGAGTCTTACGGCCGTTTCACACCGCAAGCGTGAGTGGCGCTTGAGCAGCACGTCAGCGTAACTACATCGTCACTGCAGCTGCAGACGCGCGAGATTATTCACACTGGAAGCATTTGTACAGTGTCACAGCAGCGGCTCCAAAGCTACATATACAAGAGAGAAATTCTTAACAAAGACAACTATAAATTTGTTTTTAGAAGTTGGTCATTTATAAAATTGATAGTCTTGAAAGTTTGTTATGGGGAGGTGTACAACATTCGCATATTTAAATGGTAAACAACAAAACGACACAGAAAACAGCCCCAATCTTGTCGTTTCAGTTTTGATATGTTTACAAAAGCGGTAACACTTTATTTTACGACCCGCAAACAACTGCGTAAGTAAACCGAAATTATGGTGTACGTTTCTGTAATTATAGCGTACTTCCGTGCAGGTATAAGGGAACAATATGTTAAGTTTTGGGTAATAAAGGGGTAACAAGCAGATATACAAGCAAATTATTTATAATGTAATTATTTTAAAATTAACAGGTACCTATTATGATAATATATTCCAGGCAAAAATTGTGTGTTGTATATAAAAGTTATCATCACATTTCTGGCAAAATATGTTCTTGTGCAATTTTACAGGGTAATTTTGACATCTGTGGGTTGAAAATGAAACGTTTATGGCTGTATGTAAGCACAGTATGATAAAAAAAATGAATTTATTGGCTTTTCTTACTATAATTAATGTTAAATCAACCCACAGATGCCAAAATTAAATGTAAAATTGCACAAGAACATATTTTGCCAGAAATGTGATAACTTTTATATACAACAGATGTACAATTTTTGCCTGGAATATATTAACATAATAGGTACCTGTTAGTTTTAAAATAATTACATTATAAATAATTTGCTTGCATAGCTTGTTACCCCTTTATTACCTTATACCTACACATAGGTACACTATATTTACAGAAAAGTACACCGTTATTTGCAGGTTGTATACTATCTGCTTGTTACCCCTTTATTACCCCAAACTTAACATATTGTTCCCCTATACCTACACGGAAGTATGCTATAATTACAGAAACGTACACCGTAATTTCGGTTTACTTACACAGTTGTTTGCGGGTCGTAAAATAAAGCGTTACCACAAAGACTGCAAACTCCGCGAATAAAAACAAGCAAATAAAACGCACACTCTTGTTTGATTTGGGTTGTGCCAGCCTATGTAGCTGTCTGTGTATTACATAAACTAAAAGAAAGTTTATATATAATATTTTCTGGCTAGTTTAGTTTAGTTTTAGCAGCAAAAATAGACTTGGCGCCGAAACCCCCGCTTCACTGCTGCTCACGCGCAGCTCCTGCTTGACGCTCACGCGATGCTCCTGCTCCCAGTGTGAATGCACTCATTGATTACAGTTTTTTTCAATTGCTAACAAGCGCTTACCCATGCATACTTCAGATACTTTTTCTAAACTCTTAACACAGACTCACACCTATAAAACACAATTGGCCAAATGGATAATTTTCTTCTCAAAAACACATTTTGTTAAATATATACTAACTCTTCATTTCAAAACAGAACACATCTTTCTCTGCACACACTAACTTTACCAAAACACTGGAAATCTGACTCAAAATGAAATTATTCTGTCAAACAATAACACTTGTTTTCACTTACATGCAGTCAATCAAAGTACACCAGGTTTCAAAATACTGGCTATTGTTGACATTACAGAAACTGCATAGACTTTTATGTTTCGGTTTTATAGGTATTTGCATGCAAAACATGCAATCCACTGTTTTTACACTAAATTTCTTGGTTGGGAATTGTATGTCCAAATGTACAGTAATGTTCACATTCAAAAGCAATCTTTTACGTAAAGCAAAAGCAATCTCACCTCCTTTACTGTTTACTACAGGAGGTGCAGTAGAAACACGGTATGATAGAACAGAATATTTTTACAGTATTGCTTGAACAAAATATCCATGAAAAACACAAGAGCATTCTGAACAGAAAAGCAACAGAAAACAGCAAAAAGCCCAGATAAAAAAAGGGGGAGGGGGGGCTAAAAAAGCACAAAATTACTGTATCTAATCTCTGCAATTTTCAGGGTTAGGCCACATGTTTTCATCAACATCACATCTAGTATTATCCAAGGCGATGCACCTGGGATAAAACCGCTTGGTATTGCTCTCACTGCACCTCTCACTGCTCCCGCATCTCTCACTGCTCCTGCATCTCTCACTGCTCCTCTCACTGCATCTCTCACTGCTCCTGCATCTCTCACTACTCCTCTCACTGCATCTCTCACTGCTCCTGCATCTCTCACTGCATCTCTCACTGCATCTCTCACTGCTCCACTCACTGCATCTCTCACTGCTCCTGCATCTCTCACTGCATCTCTCACTGCTCCTCTCACTGCATCTCTCACTGCTCCTGCATCTCTCACTGCTCCTCTCACTGCTCCTGCATCTCTCACTGCATCTCTCACTGCTCCTGCATCTCTCACTGCATCTCTCACTGCTCCTCTCACTGCTCCTGCATCTCTCACTGCTCCTGCATCTCTCACTGCATCTCTCACTGGGCCTGCATCTCTCACTGGGCCTGCTCTTCTCCCTGGACCCCTTGCTCTTACTCTTCCTCGTCCATACATTACAGTGTTTGTCTTTTTCTGTTTCTGTTTCCAAAAACATCACTCCTCAAAGTCCTCTTTTTACTGTATAAGTGTCAATGTAATAGAAAAAATAAACCCTGCCACTAAGACTGAGCCAGACTGGAATCAGTTGTGGTTGGCCCAGTTTACCCAACATAAATCAGCTGTGTGTCAATTCAATTGTTTGTTTATTTTCAGCTGAAATATATAAATATATTGTTTTTGAACTGATATCATTGCAGAAGAAGAAGTTTTTATACTGTATCTAAGGTTTGGAATATTGTTTTTGCTATTGTGGGATGGTGCGTGTTAACATTCGTAAATACTACAAAAACAATCCATTATTTTGTTGGGAGGTATAGCTTGTCTGCTAAGAAAATGTAAGCAGTGAATGTAAGTAAGTGGAAATGTCTTCACTGACTGCATATTGTGTGAAAACGACATGAAATGTGTTAATGGTATGGTCACAAAAGACTGATGCTGTGCTAACTGTGTTTAGAGTTTTGAAAATGTGACAACTGATTGGACAAATGCTTGTTAGCGACTGAAAAAAACTGTAACATGCACGCCGAAAAAAATATGCGGTTTACCGCCCTAAGGATGGCCCTGCATATAAACCTATACCATATAGCAAATTGTTCAATGCCATATGTTATTATTATTCTACTTATTGTTATTATTCTACTGGCCTGCTCTAAACTGCTAAATGTGGATAATTAGGCATTAATGGTTTAAAGTATTAAACTCATTAATATTTTAATAATATTTTTAATCAAGCTACAAACCTTTTCAAAGCTCCTTTGAAACAATGCGTAATGTAAAACAATAAATTAACAATTGACTTGTCATTAAAGGGTCATGAAACCCCTCTCTTTCAGCTCAAGTCTAGCTCACAATCTTTTTGAAAAATGCAACTTAAATGGGCGTGGATGGCTGTGAGAAGTGGGTGTGGTATGGCCAATCACTGTCATCACCAGTGTCCCATGCATATCGACTGTCACTAAAAATCAGTGGTAAAACGTGAGGAAGTGCTAGATTTTTTTATAGCTGGCAAAGTTAAAGTCTTATGAAATACACTGACACTTTATTTTTGTCCTTTCAAAAGTAACTGTAAAGTAAGCTTCATATATTAGTCTACAGTAATCGTAATTCTATTTAAAACATATTAATGTAGGCTACATGTATAATTATAATGTCATTATAAAATATATAGTTGTTTATATACAGTACACACTATAAATGCATATATTTGAAAATAATTAATTTTCCGCTTTAAAAAAATCGTTCCTTGCATAGCCTTTAGTCTAGATCTACGCGCCCCCTGAACCCCGATAATAAAGACGGCTCTGCGGAGGTGGATGACTTCTCATTTTAGACAGACACACACACACACACACACACACACACACACACACACACACACACACACACACACACACACACACACACACACACACACACACACACACACACCCACTGAAGGGATAGAAAAGCAGGGGTGATAGTAGAAAAAAATCCTGAGCCTGAACTTTTTTCCCTAGGAGGTAAGCGGCCCCTAAGCCAAGAGATATATGCCCTGATCAACATAATTGTCAAGCGGGATCCAGGGGTGTGCTCCCCTGGGAGAACATTTCGATAAATACCGGTAATCCCTTAAATGATAGATTCTGGTGACTTTTGTAGATATAAATGGACATCATTCAGACATGAGATGAACAAACCCAATACAAAGACTAAACTACAGCCATACCGAGAAAGGTCAGTGTGTGGCAATTATAATACTCCAAAGTAAACTAGGAATTGATTAGTAACCTAACCATTGAAAATAAGGACGCAAGGAGATACAAGGAGATATTAATTTTTTTGCAAAATATGCACCATTTATTTTAAATATATTTTTGAAACAGTTACAGTGCAACAAAACCGTATGTAATACAACACTCAATTTGTTTATTCAAAACCATTTGCCATTAAGAGAACAATAATTGGCAATAATTTAAAGTGCTTCAAGAACTGAAAAACAGTGAGAAATAAAAATAAGCAAATACAGTTTACTACAGAAAACTTTTTCCCCTTCCTTTCCTTTTTGAACAGGTTTTTGGGTTAGCAGAACCTTTCCTTTTCAACATGTTTGGTGACAGTGCAGATGATGATTTGGATTGGCCATGAAAGAGTGGGAAAAAACGTGTTGGTAAAGAGGATGTGGTAGCTGATGCTGAGGATGTGGTGGCTGATTCAGAGGAGGTTGTAGCTGGTGCAAAAAGATGTTGTCTGTCTAGTGAAGAGGAGGCTGTGGCAAATGGAGGACATCTGGCTTGTCCAGAGGTGGTTGCTGGAGAAGATGAAGCTTTGTCTGGTGTTCTGGCCTGTTGATCAGAGGAGGTGGTGGCTTGTCCAGAGGAGGTAGAGACTGGCACAGAGGATGTTTTGGGTGGCCATTTCTTCTTCAGGGCCTGTTGATCAGAGGAGGTGGTGGCTTGTCCAGGGGAGGTAGAGACTGGCACAGAGGATGTTTTGGGTGGCCATTTCTTCTTCAGGGCCTGTTGATCAGAGAAGGTGGTGGCTTGTGCAGAGGAGGTAGAGACTGGCACAGAGGATGTTTTGGGTGGCCATTTCTTCTTCAGGGCCTGTTGATCAGAGGAGGTGGTGGCTTGTGCAGAGAAGGTAGAGACTGGCACAGAGGATGTTTTGGGTGGCCATTTCTTCTTCAGGGCCTGTTGATCAGAGAAGGTGGTGGGTTGTGCAGAGGAGGTAGAGACTGGCACAGAGGATGTTTTGGGTGGCCATTTCTTTTTCAGGGCCTGTTGACCAGAGGAGGTGGCTTGAGGTGGCCTTTTAGTTTTTCGGGCCTGTTGAACCAGTTTGTTTGCCTCCTTTGAGGACTGCATCCTTGCTGCCTCACTTAGCCTTTTCTGCTTTAGTGTCTGTTCAGTCTCTTTCTTTTTCTGTAAATGTAATTGCAGGGATTAAAGTGAAAAAAATTCTTCTGACTGAAATTTTTTTCAGGCCAAGTCATATTCCTGTAACTTAGGAGTCGAAAAAATAGTCCAACCAATAGCGTTTTAAGGGGAGATGTTTTAAACCGCTTTAATATTGCCAGTTTCCATATTTTAAAAGCTATTTTAATCTATGAAAAACAATTACTTATCTTGACAAATAATCAACCATCTACATAACTTTTCAGTGCATGTTTTTATTTATCTTATAAGACCAAACAATGCTAAACTATATTAATATAATATATAGTTTGTTCCATGTCAAATCGTTTTGGCTGAGGGCAAAGTGAAGTTTCATAACTTTATATATTTAGGCTATTTAACTTCAACTTTGTAGCCTATTAGAGAGCTGACTTATGTTTGACTGAATTGTTTGCTTTATTTCTCATTGTATATTGTAGCCTACTACCTAGGCTAGTTATACTTTTGGACGGGATATTATTGATCATTAAAACTGACATTTAACAAAAAGAGACAGGGTTGTGTAATTTTATACATTCTAAAATATATAAAATATTCTTTATATATATTTACTATGCACTTCACTGTATGTGTACATGCATAATACAATAAAACGATACAACCCTCTCTGTTTGTCAAATGTCAGTTTTAATGATCAATAATGTTTCATATTTTTAAAATGAAAACAAAAAGAAGAAGGGTTGTTTTTTATATTTCTTGTTGTTATAAATATATGAAGTGAAGATAATCAATGTAGCGTTGCCTGAACCACATTTGTGTGGCCATTAATATGTTTATGATGATATGTTCATTTATAAATGAAAAGAGGCAGAGTTGTATTTTATACCATATTTCGTTTTATTGTGTTGCCTAAAATATCAACGCAGAGCGAGCTGAGTGACGCGATCAAGTAGGCCTATGCACTGTTCGCGTCCTCTCGTCCTCGGGGGAGTTCGTTCTCCTGAGTCGAACTTGGCAAGTCCGAACTACCAGGACGCAAGTCCGAAGTTTGCTACTTGGTAGGCTATTGAGAAATGGCCAATATTGACCCGCATTCTGTTTTCTATCATGCGCCGTGCACGTTTGCGCGCTCGGGCTCGGACCGCAGCAAACGAGCTGTAGCCTGACATGATTAATTGAGTGAACACTGAGTGAACACTGAGTGAACACTGAGTGAACACAGAGCAGTTTTCCGTGAGCGGGAATTGAAAACCCGTAGTGGACTGTAAGCGAAGTGATTACAGAATGCTTAGAGTGGAGAGAGGAACGTGTTTTCGCTCGTGCTTTCGGCTTTATCACATCCCCCCCAGCAGGGTGAATACACCTCGTCTTTCCTTAATTTAAGACCTATTCAAACTAAAATGAAGACATTAATCACACTATTTGAGAAATGAAAGCCTATTTACGGCCTTAAAATTATGAAAAGTTAATTTAAGACATAAGGACAGACGGGAACCCTGCAATTGACGGAAATCCGTCATAGACTCGCTGCAATTAACGGAAATCCGTCGTAGCGACGGAGAACTTTAATCCCTGTAATTGGTAGTTTTGGAATGATGAAAGGCAGGCTTGCCTCAGAGGCTGGTCAATGGTCATAGTTGAGGCTGTCCTGTCCCTGGCTTTAAGTGTGGACTTGATTACTGCGAGGCTCTCATAAGTTTCAACATTCACGGAGCACCTGTCAGCTTCCAGGATATCATCCATCAAATTAAATGATCCTTCCACCAAGGGGCCAGTGAAAATGGACATAAGAGCTTTAACTAGCTTGCACATGGTCGGCTACCTCACATCCCTTTCTGCCTTTTTCAAGGACACAACATGGCTCCACCAGTCTACATCGACTTGGCAGTCGCCTTCAGTGTAGCTCTGTAGACGAAGAAGCATATCCCCATCCAGCTGGTAGGCCCGGCATTCTTCTACCAGTTGACCAATCTCTTCTGGAGGGACAACATTTGGCAAGGCTTCTCCTAATGCTGTCAAAGCTCCAATGACTCTTATGTACCCTTCTCTGAGAGAGTCATAGGTATGATACCATACCGGTCCCTCCACACGGGCTTTGTTCATTGCAATGTAGCAAAACTGTCCAACAGAGAGCCTCTTGTTTGGCAGTTGCAAATCCCTTCTCCGTACATCAACCTTGAGAATCCCCTTGTGACTCAGTGGGATAGCCTTTGGTCTCATAAATTTGCCCAGGAGCTCTCTTACAAGGGCCACCATTTCCACATGCAACAAATGCACCATCGGCTTTTCATGTTGAAGCTTTTTGGCAAATCTCTGAAATGTTGGAAGGACCCCTACAAATATAAAATAGAATTAAATGGGTAATTAAAACTCTCAACCAGTGTTAGGAAATATCTGAACACAAGTATGATTATGCATTTAAAATCCAATATATAACTAAATAATAATAGCCGCCAACAGCAGGATCTACCGCCAGCAGTCGATTTAGATATTCTAGGTATTATCAACTGGCCAGAATTTTGAAATCGCAATAGACGTGCAGGGCTATAATGCGTTAAGAGCTCGCTCAAGTACTGGGGAGCTAAACCATTTAGTGTTTTGTAAGTAATCAGCAATATTTTAAAATTTATACGATGTTTAATAGGCAGCCAATGCAGTGTTGACAGAACCGGGCTAATATGGTCATACTTCCTGGTTCTGGTAAGAATTCTAGCGGCTGCGTTTTGGACCAGCTGTAGTTTGTTTATTAAGCGTGCAGGGCAACCACTCAGTAGAGCATTACAATAATCTAGAGGTCATGAACGCATGAACTAATTGTTCCGCATTTGTCCGTGAGAGCATATGACGTAATTTAGATATATATTTAAGATGGAAAAATGCTGTTTTACAGATACTAGACACGTGACTTTCAAATGAAAGATTGGTATCAAAGAGCACACCCAGGTTCCTAACTGACGACGAAGACTTAACAGAGCAGCCATCAAGTGTTAGACAGTATTCTAGGTTATTAAGTGAGGAAGGTTTTTGTCCAATAATTAGAATCTCTGTTTTTTCAGAATTTAGTAGTAGGAAAATACTAGTCATCCAATTTTTTATATCAGCTATGCATTCCGTTAATTTTGTGAATTGGTAAGTTTCGATAGGTTTTGAAGAAATATACAGTTGAGTATCATCAGCATAACAGTGAAAGCTAATTCCATGTTTCCTAATGATATCTCCTAATGGTAGCATGTACAGAGTGAACAGCAGCGGTCCTAGTACTGAGCCTTTTGGTACGCCATACTGAACTTGTGATCGATAAGACATCTCTTCATTTACTGCTACAAACTAAAGTCCTGAAGTTCTAAAGTTCTAGTCCTGTAACTCATTGGCTGTCTAAATATGTTTGCCAAAGACGTCTTTAGACATCTTTTAAGTTTTTTTAACGGGCAAGCTGGGGAATGATCGGGGGCGAAATTTGTGCATCATTAGGCCTACATCCCACAAGGGCTAAAACTAAAACAAACAAGACACTAAATTTGTTGTTATTAAAATGATTTGCATTACCTGTATTTGTGTTCTTCTTTCGGATCCAGCACATGATAGTAGTGCACCACGAGCACATCCTGGAGCTTATTCATCCTGTTGCATACCTCAAGCATGAATGAATCTGTTACTGATGGGCCTTATCAAGCTCTTCGGGGGGAGGTGGAGTAAACTTTGAAACTGTGCAAAAATCTCCTTTTGTTTAGGTTATTTCTTTATATCATAATAAATATCAGAGCAAAAATCTTCCACATCTGAGCCAAAGGGTCTCATAAGGGCATTAGCAGTATTGGACACCATGTGAACAGTGTCTCCTGATATATCCAGGAGATTAGGGTTCTCCTTCCTTGCTAACGTTTCAAGCCCAGATTTCTTTCCCCTCATCACAGCACAATTGTCCAGAAGAATGCTAGTGACTTGCCAGCCCATATGATTGCAGGACATCTTTTAGTTGCAGCATCAGTGCTGAGGCATTTGCAACATTAACCTTTTTGCTGGCAAGGTGCTGTGTTTTCACACTGCCTGCATCCTCGTCATAAAATCGGACCAGTACATTTCGAATTTTATCCATGCTTTTGTCCGTGGCCTCATCAATATTAAGTGAAAACATGCTATTCTTAAGCTTGTCGGACAGATTTCTTTTAAATTCTGGCGAGATGCCGTGTGTAATAAGATAGCCCGCATGCTGCCTCGAGACAGACAGATGCGTGTAAGGGCGAGTTTATCCTCCGCTAATTTCTGACACAAAGTGACGAGTGGATGAGCGATTGTAAACAACAGATCAAACTCGGCAATGAAGGAGCACAAGCAAATTTTTAAATCAGCCACGCGATCGGTCATTGAGGGTCGGAAATCTGCTGTGGCTGTTGCCCCCAGCAAACTTGAGGTGTGTTGAATTGCTCGGACAGCTGCTTGATGACTAGGGTCTAGCTCGTGCCGTGGCAGGACTTTTTTCCCGCTAGTTCCACATAGTATTTTCCTTGCGCACAAAGTGCAGAAACATGCTCCTGGTTGCCGGAGTTTTTGACACCAGCTTCCAAAGGGCTTTTCGTCTCTACCCACCTCCTCTATCCAAGACCAGTGGCATTTATTCTTTATGCCTTTATCGACAAGTTTGGTGTCTTCCCCTGGCTTCATAAAGTTGCACTCCATGACTTTGGCTACATTTCGTGCTGCCAGTGTGGAAACACAGAAAAAAAATTGCAGGTGGAGTGACTACTGAATCAATCTGATTGGCCAAAACCCAAGACCAGCCCCTACCCAGGTAATAACCGATTGCCTGAAGTAGGCTTACATGTGTGGTTTAATGAAAGCGCCTCTCAGATCTTGGGAATTGTCAGATCACGCAAATTTTTTTTTTCCGCAGACACGTCTTTACGCCGGAAATCCGGCGTGGTGCCGGAGCGCTATCAGGCATGGAAAAGTCCTCGGGACTTGGTACCGCATCACTCGCAAGACGCAACCTGCATTGATTGTCAACAAGGCGAAGTCCACCATTCTCCAGTTCTCGAAGCTCTCTCGAGAAAAATGTTCGCGCCACGGCACACACTATAGTTTAGATGTGTCCGTGGTCGTCTAGCCCTGTCCTGGCAGCATCGCGGGGAAACATATTCAACACACTTGGACTTTTGCACAACGAAAAATAACACTTTTGCGCCCCATGATTGCCTTTCTCATCTACTATGAGATATCACAGTTTGATGTCTGTCATTGGAAAGATCCACGTGGTGTCATGAATAATTAAGAGGCAGTGTCTTCTCATAGGATATGAAAACTCAGTTCATTAATAATTATGAGACACAGATGAGTCATCAACGCACTCACAGTGCTCTGCCACGTCACAGCCTGTGACATGGACACGATGAAGATTTTAAACCCGGAAGACGAAAAAAGCGGAAAAACCCTCAAATTTAACCATTTTAACCCTACTATTAAATCTAACAGATGCTAACATTGTCTTCAATGGTGTTCAACACACATACCTCTGTTAAAATCTCAGAAAATTTGGTTTGGGGTTTCATGACCCTTTAAGAATAAATTGATTACTCCAATATTAGAGAAAGAACTATTAGCACATAGCATACCTTGACTAACACATAATCTCCAGGTTTAATGGGGACCATCTGAAGTTTCTCCGGTTGAACACGCAAATCTGTTTTAGGAAAAATTACTTTCAGATTTCCATCATTTCGACCACAAAGTTCCTCAGAGGTTCTTTTACTCTCCTGTAAAATATCAAGAAATAAAATCTTTTAGGCATTCAAAACATTGCTATAGCATCTAAGAGAATTACAATAGTATCTAAGAGTAAATCTACAACAATTTCCCCTTCCCACAGAAGGCAATCTGTAATCAGATGAAACTGATAAAATAAAATTGATATCAGAAGCAATTTAAAAGAAAAACACAAAATAATTGTATTTGGTAAAATGTTTCATGGTTTCATAAGGCTATATTTGGAATAGTATACTACCTGGCTACTGATTAAGTATACAGCTTTGGAAAAAAATAAGAGACTTTAATCAGCATTTCTTCATGTACGGCAGCCATTTCTCTCAAGTGTCTACTGAATTCCAACAAAAGCCCGCTCATTCCACTTAATGAGCTAACAATTAGGTGATCACCGGAACTAAATCATATTTAACAAGGAAACCTCTGATGCGATCATCAAAACTGCTAGAAGGACCTCGAATGTAATTGCAATAATAATTAACAAATAAAAAAAATTGACCATGCCAAAACAGTTAAAAAGAAAATTTTGAGGGCAGAAAAGAAGGGTTCAATTCTGGCTTTACTGTCCACTGACCATGGATGACCGTCAACTCATTGGAATGTCACTGAAGAACTGTAGGATGACATCAAGTGACCCACAGAAAAATGTCAAACAGCAGCTCGGGTTAAGCGCACAGTGAAGATTGTTCGAAACAGGCTTTTAGGGGCAGGGCTGATGCCATAAGACCATAAGCATTGGACGGACAGGAGTAAGGTCATTTTCTCTGACGAGTCCAATTTTCAGCTTTGCAAGGGAATAGTTTTGGTTGGAACATTGTGAACCGTTGAGCGGGGTCCTATGGCATACTCCATCATGAGATTTATTTGTTTGTCTGTTTATTTATTTTCGCAATATTTGTCTTTTGTGGTGTCATCCACATGCAAAGTTGGTTAACAACAATTAACTGCATGCATTTTATATTATTTATAATATAAAAAACCTTTTAAAAAAGGCCTAAAACCTTTACTTAAATTGTTCTTATAATGAAAATATTAATTTCCTGTGACCTGCCAGTTTTTTTCCTAATATCTGTTATTATTAGCAGAACACATTTTAAACATGGGGAAACCCAATTGTTTAGTCAATAATTCAAGAAGGTACAGACTTTAAAGCTCTTGTCTTGATTCTAATTGTACTTGGCCTTATGAAAAAGTAACATAGTTCTTGTAATTATTTTTATAATTAAAACTTATATAACATTTGTTACTATAAGGATATAATTACAGGTAAGACCACTGATGGCTCCGCATTACCATACTAAGGCCAATATTTACTTATTTTCTTTCTTTTTTTATCTATAGCATGAAAAATAGCAGCCGACACATAGAAACTATAGATACAACATGCCTGTCACGGGTGGTTGCAGGAAGACAGAACAAGTTGCAGGAAGACAGAACAAGATGAAGGTATCTTTTTAACACAATGGTTTAATGATAATCAAAAATACAGGACAGCAGAACAAGCAGCAACACAATGGAGATCGGACTAAGGGGGCTTTCACACTGGCAGTTTAGTTCGGAATGGGGCACGGTTCGCATGAAAAATCGCTAATGTGAACGCTGTCATGCGGACCCGGGTGTGCACTGGGGTACCGAACCCGAGACTATCTGGAGGAGGTGGTCCGTGCCACAGTTCGTGTGAATGTGAAAGCAACACAGACTCAGGTGCGCACTTGTTCAGGAAGTAAAGTAACCTGCGCATGCGTTTTAGCTGATTATGATGTATTTAGTTAAATAAAACACATGTAACAGATGATAGTGTTGATGATTTACCTTGGATACGAGCGAGAGTGAGCCTGCAGTATATTTGCGCATTGCGCGTGGAATCAGGGCAACACATTTGGAAATCCACTGTTTCCTCAAAAGAGTCAGTTTGAAAAACACAATATATTGACCTGCGGAATCGTGGCAACACTACTGTATTGTTTACTAAACTGCGCATAATAGCAGCGAATTAATAAAAAAACAATATTGACCCGGGTTCTGTTTTCTATCATGCGCTGTGCACGTTTGCGATGATGTAATATGCACGCAAACGCACCAGGGTTCAATAGAATCAAGTTGGCCGGGAACAAACGCGCTCGAGCTCGGACCGCAGCAAACGAGCCCCCAGTATAAAAGCCCCCAAAGACTGACTGAACAAACGGAACTTAAATGCAAACATAGATGACAATGATTAATGAAACACAGGTGATACAGATAACGATGATAGACTTAACAGGTGATACAGCTGAACTGATAATGACAGTGAAGATGACACGTGACATATGATGACAGGCAGACAAGTCCAAATGAAAACATACTAAACCAAACACCACAATGACAGAACGCCCCTCCCCGCAAGGCTTGTCCTCGCACTGTGACGAGAGAAATGAAGGTTGGAAGTTGGGGATTTGGGAGGAGGAAGAGGAGCAGGCGGAGGGCTGGTAACAGGAGTGGGCGAAGGGTTGTAGAAGGCAGGCAGAATATCAAGGAGTCTATCGGGGGGTGAGGGGGGGGGGTGGTTAGAAGGGACCAGAGGCTTCCAGGACGGAGCCTTCTGTTCAGGCGGCCAGGGCGGAAGTCTGCAGCTTGGGCGGCTAGGGCGGAGCCTTCCACTCGGGTGGCCAGGGCGGATCGGCCATCATGACCTTTCCATGGGACTAGGGGCGTGGTTAGAAGGGACCAGAGGCTTCCAGGACGGAGCCTTCTGTTCAGGCGGCCAGGGCGGAAGTCTGCAGCTTGGGCGGCTAGGGCGGAGCCTTCCGCTCGGGTGGCCAGGGCGGATCGGCCATCATGACCTTTCCATGGGACTCTGGTTTGGCCACTCTGGCCGGGGACCCATAGCCCCCACAAAAAATATTTTGGGCGGATCTATGGGCTCGCACTCAGGCCCAGGAACAGATACAGGCTCAGGAAAAGATAAAGGCTCAGGAACAGGTCTTGGAACAGGAACAGTTCTTGGAGTAGAAACAGGTCTAGGAACAGGAACAGTTCATGGAACAGGAACAGTTCTTGGAACAGGAACAGTTCTTGGAACTGGAACAGTTCTTGGAGCAGGAACAGGTCGAGGAACAGGCTCTGACGTGGCGGCGGCCATTCTGGCTGGAGACAGGGCTCAGCTGTGGTGACGGCCATCTTGGCCAGAGACCAGGGCTCAGGGGTTGTGGTGGCCATCTTGGCCCGGAGACAAGGACTCAGACATAGCGGCAGCCATCTTGACATGAAGAAGCTCAGGCTTGACAGGCATGACGTTAAGAAGCTCAGTCTTGACAAGCATGACGTGAAGAAGCTCAGGCTTGATAGGCATGATGTGAAGAAGCTCTGTGTGATGAGATTCAAGGGTTTGGAAGGAAGACGTCAAGGGTCAACGTGGCTGATACTTGTACTTTATTAAAAATTAAAACAAACCAACAAAAGGCACGCACAAAGCGCATTTAACATGGCACACGCTATAGCACAAAACAGTCCAAATAATGAGAGCTCAGCTTTCTCTCAGCGTTCAGCTTTCTCTCCAGTCCCTCATACGAGTCCTCAGTCCATCTCTCTGTCGTTCCAGCACGGCTTATAAACAGTCTCTCCACGCCAATTACTGCAATAAGACACGTGTTCGTTATTTGCACTTGACCTACTTATGTACCGCTCGGCTCCTTTCTCTCTCTGCACGTGAGTTAACCACGGTCACTTATTTACATGTCGCGGTATACACGTAATAAAAACATCTGTTACGGTTGACATTTTCTACCGCGGTAACGATATATACTCAACGATATTGAGTAGGGGTGTAACGGTACACAAAAATCACGGTTCGGTACGTACCTCGGTTTTAAAGTCACGGTTCGGTACGTTTTCGGTACAGCAAAAAGAAAGAAATGCCAGAGAAATTTCCTATTTATTAAAAGAATTTTTTTTTTTATATAAGTGTGAGTTTTCCTACATCTTGAAACTCAGGTTTAAATGGGGGTAATTTTTGAAGGATTAATAAATAATGTTTTGGTCATCACATTAAAAATGACATTTAAATCTATATTTATTTATATCATATTTATATAATATTTGAGTTTTGAAGTGCTGGAAAAAGATGTGTGAAGTACTTGAAAGCATTTCACTATTCCAGCCAAACTGGTTACAGTTAGTGTTAGGCTACTATGGTGAATGTTGCTGATCTGTGGACTGAAAGCCTAAAGTTATTACTAGTTCATTCACGGCACAATGTTTCTCCTGGTTTCCACGTCAGCGCTGTTTGATCTAATAGAGATCTACGATTAATAAAAGAGATATGTGAACGCTTCTCACTATCTCGCAGCGATGTTATTACTTCAGTGGCGAATTCAAATGCTTTCTTTACTGGATCTCTTTAGCGCTGTGTAGTAACAGTGTCGATAATCGAGTAACAGTAATCGAGATCGGCTCGCGCTCATAGAGCTCGCGCTGCACAGATCTATGTTGCTGGTCTGAACTGATAAACGGTCCGTGATGAACAATATAATGAGTAGCGCAGTTTCGTTCCGCTTTCATTACGTTTGCCATGCTCGCGGCAGCGCGGATTTTGTCGGCAGGAAAAATGGTCCAAGGAATCGTTCGGTTTGTATGCGTACCGAACCGGAAGCCTCGAACCGAAACGGTTCAATACGAATACATGTACCGTTACACCCCTAATATTGAGATGGTAAATTTGATGTGCCCCGTCCCTGTCTGTTCGAATTACCTCATAATTGAGATCCCCCAACTCGCCGTGTGACCTCGAAGGGTCCTTGCCACTTAGCAAGTAATTTAGAGCTATAAGTTGGAGCAAAGTACTTTATCTCCCGATGCAAATTCACGTAACCTAGTTTCCCTGTTGTACAGCCGAATTTGTTTGTCCTGAGCCTGTAACAAATTCTCCATAGAGAGCCGCCGCAAAGTCTGGAGTTTTGCTCTCAGGTTCAGGACATACTGAATTTCGTTCTTACTGTTCGAAGGTCCCTCCTTCCAAGTCTCTCTAAGGACATCCGACATTGACACCCATAGAGAAGCTCAAAGGGGGAAAACCCTGTGGAGGCTTGGGGAACTGTACAGCAAACAAGAGGGGTTCTAGCTACTTATCCAAATTAGTGTCTTCCTGCACGAACTTCCGAATCATTGTTTTTAACATGCGGTTAAATTTTTCAACCAGACCGTCTGTTTGTGGGTGATAGACGCTGTTGCGGATCGATTTAATGCCCAATAATTCGTAAAGTTCGCGAATTGTCCGTGACATGAACGCTGTGCCTTGATCGGTGAGAATCTCTTTCGGTATCAACAACTGAGATGTATCTTGTGTCTTGGGTCACCCGATAAAATGTATCTTTTAAAATAGCAAAATAAGGATATGAGAGCAGTCGACCTGGTTGGAGAAGCTGTCCGTCGATAGTACGGACCTGTCAACCTGTTAACCTTCGCCAGAGCGAGGGCGCTCTGAGCGTTTTTTTTTTTTAATCGTTCAAAGTTACTATCAGATTCAATGTTAATACCTTGACAAACTATACATCATTAAAAAGATATAAGACTGAAGGTTTAGTATTTGACCACTATTGTATTCTGAGAATCTTATAGTGACAGTTATGTCTTAATTTGTGTCTGGAGTTATGTAATCAAAAAATGAGTCGATACCTATGATATGAATTATGAGCGTCAGCCGCTTCCATTCAGAAAAAAACTCCAGTGAGATCGTCACGACAGAGCTTGACAAAACAACGTCCATCAGGGCTTTTAGCTCAAAAGTGTACAGATTTGGAGAAATATTGATAGATTCTCATAGGTTTACATCAGATTTATATAGACAGGAATCATATTTATTGAATATCTACCCAAATGCGTCGATTTAATCATTATGAGCGCTGGAGACTCTGATGTACTGTGTTTTCAATACATACAGGCAGCCTGAGGGCGCCCTGTGCACATATGCAGTCCAAATTTGGAACACGAAGAAGAATCATATAATGTGACATTTCAGGAAGTCCATCACGACGTAAACACTAACAGAGATCGCTGTAACATGCAGATAAAGATGTTTTGAAGACAATAAACATGATTGCAATGATATTTGGTTTACCTGTGTTCTTCGAGCCATGTCAGGTATTTTCATAATAATAGATTATATTTATAATGTAATGCTAATCGATATAGACTTAACATCGTGAAGAATACTATAAAATACTATATTTTCTGTCCGATTTTTTTATCTGAAGCCAAATCAGAGCACAGAAGGTTATTTAAAACACTCGACTTGTGCTATAAAGTAAGTTTTAGAGCACAAACATGGTTTTAATCTCATAAATTGTCGTGTATTGATGGTGTGCTAAGCTAACATGCTAGCTAGCCCTTGGTGCACCTGCTACCTAGCTGTTATATTTATGAATATTTCTAAATAGGACTGCTTGCTGAAATGTTTCTTTTTTCAAGAAGGTCATTTTATATAGTTTCAAATGTAAGGTGAGAACTTTGAGAACTTTCCCTAAAAGAGATTAGGGGTTGAAACAGTGTGAATAGCCAGTCGTTAGTAATTATAATGCAGACAAAAGAAAGCATATTTAGAGCAATAACTAGGCTGGAGAGGTGTGAATGTGTGCAGGGGAGACTGACACTGAATGGAGATCGTTTAGACCACAACACAATAGAGAAAATAGACTGAATAGATGCTTAGAAAATGACAATAAACATCAGTTTGCTTTTTAGAGTCTAATCAAAATAAAGTCGTTTGACATGATCTTGAAAAACATTTAACTAAATAAAGAGTTTTAGACATATCATCTTCAGATTTTAAATATAACATGGTCAGACATGTGGCTTTAGCTGCAGTGCATTTCTAGATTGCTACAGGGCCAACTTCAATTTTATTTTCATGAAAATATTTCATAAAAATAAATTTCTAATAACTTGACAAAACTTTGAAGCTATTTATAACATTTATTTTTCATTATGACAATAATTAATTCTACATTTTCAATAAACTGCCAGGTGTCAGCTTTCAAATGAGATCATACTTGTGCTTTTAGAACAAATGGTTCATGAACTGTATCTGTTTCAGTTTGGGTATGCCATTTCTGGGGATTTTTCAAAATTGGGGGTGAAGCTTAACAGGTTAAAAAGCATTTTTGAGCGTTTCATCCTGGGACTGTTTCAGGGGAAAATCATCACGCTCTGTAAGGATCTTCCTTTCAAAAGAGTTCCAGTCCCCTGTCTCAACTCCCAGAGGTCCCGGCTTAGCTTCTCCCACCTGAGCGACCGCCCCCTTTCCCCGCTCCCTTTTTGTCCAAGATACATCTGCACATAAATACCCCAGTAATATACTAAAACCAGGCCAATTTGTCCCCAAAATTAGCAGATGTCGGGGGTGCAAACTAATTGCCACCTCTACAATAATGCTTTTGTCCCCGAAATTGAATAGCCACCGACATAGTTCACCACTAGTTCATTGCTCCTGTCTGCCTTGCTGCTGCTGGGTTGGGTTGCGTCTGCATAATTGAAGCAAGCGCGCTCATAATTGAAGCAACGCGCTCATTTTCTCCAGGCGCAGCGAGATGAAAACACCTCAACTTTTCAGAATGGCACAAGCGCACCGTGACCGCAGTTCATGTGACAAGAACCAACCATCAGCTTCACCCTTTCCATAACAACATAAGCTCGGTCAACATGAAGCATGGGGGTGCACCCAAACACTACGATTGTTTTTCTTTTCTCCGTAGATAAATCTTGTAGCAGAGCTATAGCAAGCGTTTTTCGGTGGTGGAAATCCATTAGCTACTAAAACTTTGTCGTTGTGGAGAGCGCAGGTCATGGTTGCTTAGCAACGACAGACGCCACGGGAAAATCGGACCTTATTTTACTATTAATAATAAAAGATAAGCTAATGTGCATTGTAAATGTCTGTAATTTATCTTTTTTGACTCATTCTTTTTATAAAAATGATTTAAAGGCTGAAATATGTGAGGTTTATCTTTTTATAAAACCTTTTTTCTCAACTTTATTTGCACTTTTTAACTCTCCATTTTTAATTGCAATACTGCACTTTATTTACTTTTCAAAGGCTTGCAAGCTACAGTTTGCACTGTTTCAATAAATGGAACTAATTTTCTCAACACATCTTTAATTCATTTTGTCCAGCATTTGCAAGCTGTAGACTCTGTCCAGTCAGAGACATATATTGTGTAATTGATGTTTTTAGTTTTCAGTTCAATTAATTCAATCCAAGTAAATGGAACACTCACAAGATGTCACCAAAATCACTCTGTCCCTTTTAAATCTTTCAGAAAATGATGTAAGTGTATCGAATTATATCGAATCGCATTGAATCGTATCGTTGGCTGAATATCGTGTATCGTATCGTATCGTGAGATTAGTGTATCGCTACAGCCCTATGAGTCATGTCATCTTCTCCTCTTATTTTCACTTGCACTACATGTAACATGTACAGCCTTCTCTGTCAGCACAGGATTACATGTGATAAATGCAGGGAGCTAGTCAGGCTGACGAAGAAGATTTCAGAACTAAGGACACGCATCCAAACTTTAATTGATGTTAATTGTAAAAATGCAAGGGCTTTAGATACTACTTTGGATGCGATTAGCTTAGAGAACACTGAACATTATTCTGTTCCGGCTGTAGTAGAGCCCGTGCAGCAGGGCAATACGGGTGAAGTTGAAAGATTCTCCCCTCTCAGTGATACACCCACTGAGAATCCTGTTGAATGTGCCCTAGTTGGCGATTCTATTACACAGAATGTGAAAATAGAGACACCAGCCACCATAGTCACGTGCTGGCTAATGCTAATCGTAAATTCTCTAAGATTATTATTCACGTCGGCAATTAGTGAATTTTAGTGATCTCTAACTAGCGAAGTTGAACATCATTAGGATGTGGCAGGACAACAAAACAACTGGGGCAGGACAACAAAACAACAACAACTTGCAATGAACGTGCTTTGTTTTAAATAAATCACACACAGAAAAAAAAACCTTTAAAAAAAAACCTTTGCAATTTAGACGCGCAAACTGGGTGCCGGTGCGGTGAGACAATGAGTGAGACCTATAGGTGAGACGCACTACATGCTCGGGCAGATTCGGCTTGAAGTAGTTCATCCTCAGATGCGGCGCCGCGCGCGCTGTGCACTCAGCCAAGCGAATGTGGTCTTGCCGGTCTTGTGCACCCAACGCGTCATTTTTGTCGCGCGCACCTTCGTGCTCGTGCGGACGCGTCGAGTATAAACAAGGCTTTAACAAGGCGCGCGCTTTGATAGGTCTCCCGAATCATCTCCAGCAGTGCAGCCTCCGAAGCACCAATAACTCCGCCTCCGTTTCCCTCGTAAGCTGATATTAGTATTTAAACATTCTCTATGATAAAAAATATTTTAATAACACGGTTTTGGCGGTTATAGAGTTCTAATGACAGTGTTCAACTATAACCATCGGTTATATAATAACCGTCACACCCCTACTGTTCCCTGAATTAGGAAATACAAAAAACTTCCAAACCCATCTAAGGGTAAAAATTTAATTGATGTTCAACAAATAAAAAACAGAATTAATACAAATGAACGAATAATAAAGCTAGGGTTGCTGAATATTCGATCCCTTACTTCAAAAACACTTATCATTAATGATATGATCACAGACTATAACCTAGATGTGCTGTGTTTGACAGAAACCTGGCTAAAACCAAACAATTACATTACTTTAAATGATTCACCCCGCAAGATTACTGTTATAAATATGAGCCTCGTCCGAAAGGCAAAGGGGGAGGTGTTGCTGTAATTTATAGTAATATTTTCAAAACCACTAAGAAATCTAGTTTTAAATATACTTTTGAAGTGTTGGTGCTTAATGTAAAAATATATAGTGTAAACAATAAATCACGTTTGAGAATTCTGCTGGCTACTGTATACAGGCCACCAGGGCACCATAAAGATTTTATCAAAGAATTTGCTGACTTTCTATCAGAATTAGTATTGGCTGCAGATAAAGTCCTAATTGTTGGTGATTTTAATATACATGTAGATAACGAAAAAGATGCATTGGGATTGACATTTAAAGACATTCTCAACTCTATTGGAGTTAGACAACACGTGTCAGGACCTACTCATTGGCATAATCATACTCTAGATTTAATATTATCACATGGAATCAATGTTGATGCCGTTGAAATTCTGCAGTAGAGCGATGACATCTCAGATCACTATCTAGTCTTGTGTAAACTTAATTTAACCAAGGCTGCAAAGCCAGCTCCGTGTTACAAATATGTTAGACCTATGACTTCTGCCACTAAAGATTGCTTTATAAATAATCTTCCAGATCAGTTTCATCATCTCAGCATCCCAGATAGCTCAGAAGAACGATATTGCGAACAGAAACTTTTAACTCTCTCTTTTCCAGCACTTTAGTGCACAGTTACACAGTTGCTCCTTTGCACTTAAAGATTAAAGAAAATATTCCAACGCCATGGTACGAGCACACACCTTAAGAAAGCAGCCAGAAAGAATGGAGCGAAACTAGAAAAAAAACTAGAGGCATTTCACATTCCATGGAAAGAGAGCATGATTGCACACAGAGAGGCCTTAAAATCTGCTAGATCTGCTTATTTTTCAACCCTATTAGAAGAAAATAAACAAAACCCTAGGTATTTATTTGAAACCGTGGCTAAACTAATGAAAAATAAAGCTTCATGCCCAGATGTTTCCAAGCAGCACAGCAGTAATGACTTTATGAACTTTATGGCTAAAGAGTCACACTCCAGAATCGTTGAGTCACTGAATCACTGGCTCGCTGTAGAATCTCTCTCTCAACAGTGGCAAAATATGTACAAAAAAACAAAAAACATTCTCCATACAGCAAATGCAAAATATCTAATTAGTAGCTGTGTATGGCTTTATCACTAACACATTCAAAATCAATGTAACTCAAATTCAATTCTATTCAGTTTAAACATGAACATAATGCACTCTGTAACATATATCAAATATGACTTATAACACAGTCAGTAAAAATACATGTGAATAGTGCAAAGTGCTTATCTTACAGGTTTAAGCATGTCTAATCCAGAAAGTTACTGAACTCATTAAAATCACATAACCACGAATAGGACGGCAAAACGGGTTACAAACATCCTTTATGCTGGCTCTAAGCCGCCTCAAAACATTAGCCTATTAGGGTAACCCCGTAGCTGAATAAACATACATGAATTCACGTTATGAACCGTCTAGGAGGAGTTCGAAAAAGTAGGTTTTTCGGCGAATTCAAAATGGCGGGAAAAGTTTAATGATCTGGTTCAATTTTGGTGCAAATCTGACAAACCGTCCAGGACGAGTTTGAAAAAATAGGGTTTTTGGACAATTCAAAATGGCGGACATATTTTTATGACGGAAAATGACGTCATAGGGTGCAATTGAATCGTCATGAGCTCAGGAATCAGGGGGATGGCCAAGATGGCGCTCTGACTGTACGTGCTTTGAAGAGCTCCGCAAAATCAAACTAATATTTCGATTTGTAGTGCGGTAAGAAAGACTGTTTATCTTTCTTTTGGTGCATACGAGCCTTTTGCTACGATAATAGTGTTTGAAAATGGGAAAATCTAAAAAAAGAAAGAACAAGAATGTATGTCAAGCCAAAGCTAATCCTGCTAAAGCTACATCGACAGAACAGCAAGTTTCAACTTTTCAACTTCAACTTTTGAGTGACAATTTACATGATTACCTCGGGTCAGAAATGGATTGTGCAGGTATTATGCCTGCTGAAGAAGTTTTCCCTCCTCTCCCTGAAACGCCATGTAAGTCTCCTGTTATAGAACAGCGGAAGATAGAAAGCACTGATACCGCTAATGTCCTCTCACAACTCAAAGAACTCTTGATTCTAATTAATAATCGTTCTGATGCTCTGGAATGAATGGTGGCGGAGAATGCACGAGCGATCACGAGCATGAAAGACACCGTTAACGAAAACACCAAACAGATAGCCGACGTGAAGACAGCTGTCGAGTTTGTATGTGCCAAAGTTAATGACCTTAAAGGTAAGCTCGGTGTATCGGAGACACAAGTGAAGAAGATTGAGGCGAAATCATCGGAGCATGAACAACGTTTATCTCATCTCGAAGGATACACACGTCGTTGGAATCTGAGAATCTACGGGATTCCTGAAAAGGAGAGGGAGGATGTTCGGGAGAGGGTCATCCAGGTCTGTCAGCAGCTTTTACCAGAAGCAAAGGACAAACTTCCATACACCGTCGATACCGTACATCGACTTGGGCGTAAACAAGCGAGCAGCGACAAACCTAGAGGGATCATCTTTCAGTTTACCTCACGCTTCTACCGTGATGCCATTTGGTGGGCAGTGAAGGACTCAACTTTTCTCAGGAATAACAACTTAAAATTGTCTGAGGATCTGTCCCCGACAGATAGGGAAAAGAGGAACAAATTATGGCCTCTCGTGGACAAAGCGCGGCGGGACAACAAGCGGGCATACTTTGTAGGAGGAAGGGCTTTTGTGGATGGCACCGAAATTTTCCCACCAACCTGAGTTTCCTTCTACGACTGTTTATTCAATTGCTTTGCTATGGAGTAAAACTGCACTTTTTCCTATTCAGGATTTATATATAAACGATCTAGAATTAATATCCACGTGAAGCAACTACGTCCTCAAGTCAGGTATTTTGTTACTTTTGGGGTTTAACCCTGTTATTCCCCTTATTCACCGCGCCTCCATCTTGAAAACCAAAACGAGGCTTTTTCGGGAGCTTCCTCTGTTTCTCTGACTAAAAATATCTGTAACGTTAGCCTAAGTTACTGGGAGTCAAGAGTGCTAAAGCTCATCAGGTCTTATTTTTGGTGGCATATATTTGTAGAAATTATCATTCTTTCTAAATGTCATGTATGTCTTGTAACGTTAACTACCAAATAAACAGAAACAGACACGACTGAAGAAGTGTGTCCTCTTTCTTTTGTGAAACCTAACGGTAATTTATTTCTGTGACTAATGTGCAATTTTGACATGCATTAATTCATGATCAATGTATCACTTTTTATTGTAAACCTGGCTGTAGTAAAACATCGATGCTTGGGTTTTAAATATTCAAGTAAACAACAAAAATGCCAGCAAACGGTCGCTTTTCAGTCATTTACAGTGATTTCTTTTTGATTAGTTTTCTGATAAAACTTCCGTTTGTTGGTAAAATGATGGGTTAGTGTGACGTTGTTCCATAGAGGCCTGTTACGGGCGTTAAGATAACGATATGACTGTAGCCTACAGAGGGCCAACGTTACTTCCGTACCCCACAGCCTCGTTTTGGTTTAGGCTGGTGACGTAGGTGAATAAGGCGAATGACATTTAACGTTGCACTTTATTAAAATGTCACTGGGCTCAACTTAACAGCCCACATAATTTGTGGTTCTAGTGATTCTAGTGATTTTTGTTTGCTTGTCACATGTTTGTTACGGGTTCTCATATAGCCTACTTCTGTTTTGAAGTTAATTACGCCTACTTTTTGTACTGCACTACATCAATATACAGTTTTTATTGTAGTTTGCTGTGCTCATTTTATGCACACTTCTTTAGTCCGATCTCAACGCGTTATTTGTATTAGCTTAAAGTTTTAGCTTTTTTTCTTTTTTTCTTTGACTTTGATGGTTCTTTCTATTCACTCACTTAATGTCAGAGGGCTAAGAAACCTTACTAAACGTAAAGCTATATTTTTGTACCTTAAACAGTTTAATTCAGACTTTTATTTTTTACAAGAGTGTCATTCAATCAAAGGAGACTTTCGTTTTTGGAGATCACAATGGGGCTTGGACATGTGGATGTCGCATGGAACATCAAGTTCAGCTGGAGTTTGCATTTTACTTCATCGCTTTAAGGGGAAAATTCTGTTTTCTGACTGTGATCCGAGTGGTCGGTATCTTTGCCTCCTACTTGAAATCTCAGATAAGATGTTTATTATTACCAATCTTTATGGTCCTAATCAACAAAAAGAAAATGAAGATTTCTTTCATTGAATAGAAGAACGTATACTTTTATTGTTAAAAAACTACCTCAACTCTTATTTGGTTTTCGGAGGAGATTTCAATGTCGTTCTGGACAATAATATTGATAGATGGCCCCCAAAATCTAATAATTCTAATTCCTACTTAAAGATGTTCATGCAAAGATTTTCTTTGGTTGATAACTGGAGGGAATCGCATCCATCTTTAAAGGTATTTACATGGAATAACAAGTCTTTCTCCTGCCAATCTCGAATTGACCTATGGCTTGCTTCTAATGAGCTGCATAATATCTCAACTGATATTATACCTTCACCTTTACCTGATCATAAATGTATTTCTATTTGCATCCCTCTTTCAGCTACTGTTAATTCATATAGTTCTCCCTCCTATTGGAAACTTAATAACTCAATTCTGGCCTATGATGAAGTTAAAAACAAAATTGAGGAAATTATAACAAATTTCTGGAGCAAAGCAAAGGAAGAAGACAACTACTGCAGTAATTGGGAGCTGGCTAAATATGAAGTCTGTAAATATTTTCGAAAATTCAGTAGTGAATTAGCTAAAAAGAGGAAGTCTAATGAGAGTAATGTCATTTGTAAAATTGCTAGTTTATTAGATAAAAATGTGGAAAATATTACTGATCTTGAAAAAGCTGAACTTGCTGAGCAGCAACACCAATTAGATGAAATATATAAACATAAAGCTGAAGGAGCTTACGTCCGATCACTCAGAAAGTGGCTTGAGGAAGGGGAACAAAGCTCTGCTTATTTTTTTCGTTTAGAAAGACAACAAGCTAAAACTAATAATATAAGGAAACTCATGATTGATGGAGTATTGAATGAAGACCCAAAAGTAATTGGAAAATTCTGTTCTAAATTTTACACCGATTTATATACATCTAAATTTTGCCACCAAGATGCAACTAATTTCTTCGAGTCTCTTCAGAATATGCAGCAATTGAATATGGTAGATAAAGAATTTTGTGATGCTCCTATTACTATGAATGAGATTGTAGAAGCAATTAATTCATTAAAAAATGGAAAATCTCCTGGCACTGATGGGCTCACCTCAGTTTTTTATAAATTATTTAGCAAAAAAATAGCACCATTTCTATTAGAGGTTTTTAGACAAAGTGTAGAGAAAACATTTCTTCCTCCCACCCTTTGTCAAGGAATAATAACCCTAATTCCAAAGCCAAATAAAGATCCCCTTTTCATTGATAATTGGCGCCCAATCACTCTACTAAATAATGACTACAAAATAATAGCTTTCGCTTTGGCCAAAAGACTAAAATGTGTCCTAAATTCCATTATTGATGAAACACAGTCAGGATTTCTGCCAAACAGACATATATCAAACAACATACACTTAATTTTAGATCTATTGGACTACTCATATTTACTCCCAAAAGAGAGTTTTATTTTGTTTTTAGACTACTATAAAGCATTTGACACATTAGAACATGAGTTTTTGTTTCAAGCACTAAATAGAATTGGCTTTGGTGACTCCTTCTGTAATATGGTCAAAATGCTGTATGTGAACAGTAGTAGCTCCATTAAGCTGAGTAATGGTACCTCTCCCAGATTCTTCTTAAACCGTGGAGTGAGACAGGGATGACCAGTATCTCCCTATCTTTTTTTAATTGCGACACAATTTCTTAGTTTACACATCAAAGCAAGCCATCTAAAAGGCATCAATATTGGTGATACAGAGATAATTATTAATCAGTTAGCGGATGATACTGCTTTGTTCTTAGAAGACTCTCTGCAAATACCAGCAGCCTTAAGTACTCTTCATCTATTTTCTAATGCCTCTGGCCTACATTTGAATCTTAATAAATGTGAACTACTTCCGATAAAAAACAGTATGTTTTCTTCAATTTGTGGTATTGCAGTTAAAAACCGTGTTACATATTTGGGTATAAAAATTACCAAAGATAACTCTAGATGCTCTGCTAATTTGGACACAATTCTTATAAAAACAAAGAAACGCCTGAACTGCTGGCTGCAGAGAGACCTTTCTTTGAAAGGCAGAGGTTTGCTTGTTAAAGCAGAGGGTTTGTCTCGCCTTGCTTATGCTGCTCAGTCACTGTACATTGATAAGCACACTTGTAAAGTTATTGATGGAATCTTAGTTAAATTTTTATGGAAAAACAAATCACATTATTTGAAAAAGTCAGTCATACTGAATTCTCAAAAAAAGGGTGGCTTAAACTTCATTGATTTTAGTTTACTAAATAACACAATTAAAATAAATTGGCTTAATCGATTCCTTAAAAATCCCTCCTCTATTTGGAATATTTTCCCTCAGCTTGTCTTCTCGCAGCTTGGTGGTGCAAAGTTTGCTCTAATGTGTAATTATGATATTTATAAACTCAATATAACCGCCTGCAATCTCATATTGGAATGGTCTTTGTGATCATTTAAATTGGAAAAATATATGTTCCGTACAACAAAAGTTTCTCCTCACAAACAATATAAAAGAAATATCTTTTAAATTAATTCATAATATTTACCCAGTCAAAACGTTTCTTGAAAAAAAATTCAATTTTGATATTGACACTAATTGCTCTTTCTGTCAGAATGACGCTGAAACTGTTCTTCACTTGTTTTGGTCGTGCAGTTTTACTCTGCAATTTTGGAAAGATGTTAGTTGGTTTATCTCAAGCAATATCTTGCAAAATTTCTCTGTGAATCCCACGACTGTTATGTTTGGATTTTTTGAAGCGGATTCAAATGCCTGCTTTATAATAAACTTAATTATTTTCCTATGTAGATTTTATATTCACAAATGTAAGTTTTCAAATTGTAAACCAATTTTTTTGGTATTCTTACAAGAGATTAAAATTATTTGATTACAATTTCTTCCTCCATTAACCCAAAAGCACTCAGAACATGTATGATTTGCAAGATTTACAAACTTTTTACTATACTAAATGTTTAGATATCTTTTTATTTAAGTAATGCCCTTTGTCTTTCTTTTCTGTGTGCCAAATTTCATAACTTTCCCGCAAGCGGTTCTATGGGCTGCCGTAGACACCAAGTCGGAAGAAGAAGAAGAAGAAAAGAAGAAGAAGAAGAAGAAGAAGAAGAAGAAGAAGAAGAAGAAGAAGAAGAAAAAAGAAGAAGAAGAAGAAGAAGAAGAAGAAGAAGAAGAAGATGATACAGCCATTACTGGGGTCAAGCGCAAGAAGCGGCAACAGATGCCATCATGGGTTGGAGTGTTAGACCAACTGCAACAAGGAGCAATTTAAGACATTTTAAGAGAACTTTGGGCAAATGGCTAAAAAATCATATATACAGTAACTTTTAAGATGAATAAATGGTTTAGCACTTTCGACAAATAGGTGGCGCAGTTACGAAATTGATGTGATGTGGTCAGAGTGAGGTGACAATGACACATACAAAGTTTGATGTCAAAATGTCAAGGCATTGCAGAGATAAAGACTTAGTCATTTTGGCAGCATGCCTCAAATTTGCTGCTGCGGTATACGAAAAGGATTTTGTCTATCGTCACAAATCCATAACTTTTAGTCGGCATGGTCTGGAGATGATACGATTCGATTTTGGTGAAAATCGGACGAATGGTATAGAAGAAGTTCGAAAAAGAAGGTTTTGAAAGTAAATAAAGATGGCGGACAGGAAGTTCATACAAATACGTCAAACTTGGTATCTACGTTCTCGGCATGACCCAAGGAATCTATTAACCCTCTGGGACCAGGGTGTTTTTGGGGCACTTGGGATGTTTTGACATGCACTGACATTTGTGCTTTTTTCAGTTATTTATAAACATGTTAATGGCAAAGGTGTAAATTCACTCTATATAGCACAGACGGGGCTACCATGATATGTGAGCAACATGTATGTACATGTTTGTATTTTTAAGAGAATAATGTTTATGCGTGATTATTGAAAAAAATAAAAATGAAAGTTGCTGAAATAAGACCACAAAACACTTATTATTTCTTCACAAGACTTTTGAAAATTGTATCACAATGTGTAGAATATTTGCTCCAAAACTATGTGAGAATCATCCTGACTACTCATTCAGATAAGTCAATAAAGTCTTTTACATTTTTAACCCTCTGAGGTCTGAGCTGTTTTGGGGCTCTTTCGGTGTTTTGGTATGCCCTGACATTTGTGCTTATTTCAGCTACTTAAAACATACCATTTGCCATCATATAAATTTGCTGTATTCAGCACAAACTCTGCTACAATAATATGTGAGCAAAATTGATGTACTTGTTTGCATTTTATAGAAAAAAAATAATATGCGTGGTTAGTACGTTTTGGAAAAAAAAATGTCACTGCAATAAGGCCATTTAACACATAATGAATAGTTGTCCACAATACTTTTGAGTTACTATTCTTGTAGGCTAGAATTTTTACTTCAAAATGAAGTGAAAATCATTCTGACCACTCTTTCAGAAACATCAATATAACGATTTGAATTTCTTACATCAGTTTTTGGGTCAGCAGTGCTGTATGCGTGGGAGTGTTAATGCCCATGAATATTAATGTGATTTACACCTGGGAAGACTAAAGACACTCCCCCAATGGCTAATGGGCCATCAAGGTGCTTTGAGGCAGCCTGAACAAAGAATGATTCACTGGTGAACAAAAAGTTAAAAAGAACAGCATTTATTCAAAATAGAATTTACGTTCTTTCCTAAGAATGTAAAGACTTAAAGTCATTACTATCACTTAACACATCCTTTCAAAAAAACAAACATAAAAATACCAAACTTGTTTTTTTTATAAAAAAAATATTTTTATTCAAAGAATACTAAAAAAAAACTACCGCAGGTTTAAAAAACTGTTTGAATAGACTCATGGGCGAATGCGAGTCTACAGAGCTCAGTTGCGGTCCAGTTTCCCGTGCAGGAAGAAATCGCAGTGTCTGTGGAACCATGTCAACATCGGTCTCTGTTTTCCATGACAGCGTGGACTGCATGTTGCTCGTCTGCTTGTTTGCCTTGGCTCTCTTCGGAACTGGTGCTTGGACATTGTCACATCTGTTATAAAAAAAGAAGAAAGAAAAAGTGTGAGCATGCTGATAAGACAATCAAAGAAACTGTATTATTATCATTATCAATCACTAATTACCATGGATTTAAAAAAGACATATTTGTAATTTCACACAAGAATGGGAACTTTTACATTATGACGATGTAAACACAATTAGGCTACATTTCATCTGTAAAATATTACGTCTATGCACTTACTCAGTATTATTCTCGATCGCACTGAGAACTGAACGACACCTGCGTGTCCCTCTGCGAGGTGCTGGAGAAGGAGAACGTGATGCAGCCAATTTCCTAAAAAACAAAACAAAATAACTGTTAGCATACATTATGTATACAACAGAGTTATTGAATATTCTGTACTGAATATGCATCTGTTACTGAATATTCTATATAGGTATTATTGTTTTTTTTGTATTATGTTTTGTTATTGAGTGTTAAAGCTGCCGTGACAATATAATTTCCTGCAAAGGATCAATAAAGTATCAACAACAACAACAACATCTGTTGATGGCCCATATAGAATGCATGCTGATAACACAATCAAAGAAACTGTATTATTATTACGCTTATCAATCACTAATTACCATGGATTAATTTCACACAATAATAGGAACTTTTACATTATGACGATGTAAACGATATTACGTCTATGCACTTACTCAGTATTATTCTCGATCGCACTGAGAACTGAACGAGACCTGCGTGTCCCTCTGCGAGGTGCTGGAGAAGGAGAGCATGATGCCACATTCCTAAAAACAAAACAAAATAACTGTTAGCATACATTATGTATACAACAGAGTATCTGTTGATGGCCCATATAGAACGCACGCATTTATTATGTACACTCAATGAACGGATCGTTCGCGATCGACACATCGCTACATTTCAAACATTTACACCTGTATTCACAGTGCATAAGGCAGTAAGCATGATAATTAGTGTCATAGGCTAACTAAAACTGAACATTTGCGAGTATCTATGGCCCATATAGACAGCACGCATTTAGGGATAGGCTACACAATGAACGGATTGTTCGCGAACGAACGACACATCACTAACTTACATTTCAAACATTACACCTGTATTCACAAACAAGTATTTACGCATGATAAAGTGTCATAGGCTAAACAAAACTGAACATTTATATATAACATATTGTATTTAGACAGAATCTATCACGTTTTTACCAGAGTCTGAAATATCACATATAACCTAGCAGTTATTCCCCAAAAAATGCATTACACATAGGCTAAGGCAGTAGGCTATTTTAGCATGATAAGTCATGGGCTAACCAAAACTGAACATTTATATATAAAATATATTGTATTTAGACAGTATCACATATTTTACCGGAGTCTGAAATATATTTATCTCAATCACATAACCTAGAAGTTATTCTCGAACAAAATGCACTACACATAAGGCAGTAGGCTATTTAGCATGATAATCAGTGTCATAAACTAATCAAAACTGAGTGAAAAATATGTATGCTATATACAAATATGTTCAGAGAATATCACATTTAAAAAGTTTACACGAGCATACAATGTTAGCAAAAAAACTTACTCCGAACTTCTATCCTCGGTTGGATCAATTCGTTCTTGAAAATGCAGCCTTTTCGTCGTCCGAATTGCAATCTTCCTCTGAAGAAAATGTGAATTCGTCATCACTGTCCAGAATCATCTGAAGGGCCTCTCTGTCGGAGTAGCGTGCTGCTGCCATCCTCCAAACGCGATGAACTAACAGTGAATGATCTGATGAAGAAGCTTCATGTTTTTGTGGCTTAATCGCGGGGCGTGCCGCGTGTGCGATGCATAGATCACCTATTTTACCATGTGAAAAGCGCTGGGGGCGTGGCGATCTGAGCTGATTAATGATAATGAGGGGAGAACGAAACAACTGTAACTCTCCTTGGTTTCAAACGGATTACATAAACTGGAAATATAATTTTTTTTAGTAGCTTACTTCATTTAAAAGAAGAGAATCTCAGCTTCATAAAGAGACATCTCTCGTATCTCTGTGACAAGTATTAACAGAGTTACAGTTATTTTTTCGGACGCGTTTCAGAATGGACTTCACTGACGGAGAGAAGGTAAAACGCGCATCATGTTTATTATTCTTTATTTGACGAAAAGCACAACACTTTGTTTTTATTGTGAGTACCCTAAAAAAAATAGAAACTAAACAGGATCTAATGATGTACAACACTTAAATGTAAGATAAAAATCAACAGAGTAATTTGAGTCTCTTTTGCACTGATAAGGAAAAAAGTGAGCTCATCACGCCCCGTGACGGCCGACCTCAGAGGGTTAATGACGTGTTTTGTTTGAGAAAGCTTTATGCGAGGAGGCGTGATCTCTCATTAATATGTGTGGCATTCCACACCTGAGAAAGACAAAGACCCTCCCATAATGGCCCTATTAGGTGCTATCAGGCCATATCATTATCAGGAGCCTTGCACAAAGAATGAGGAGATATAAAAAAGAATGGCTATTAGATTGTTTGGATTTATTTACAAGCACCACACACACACACACACAACACACACACACACCACACACACACACACACACACACAGCTTAGAATAAGTGAACACACCCCATGCTAAAGTTGACTAAAAAGAGGAATAAAAAATCTTAATGCCTTAATTAAAAAATGAGGAAAACTCCAACCTTTAGGGACATAAATAATGTCCATGAATTCTTTGTGAATGAATAATGTATCGCAAATAATTAAATGTTCTTCTTTAAAATACACGGTGCATACGTCTGGACACGTATTGTTGTTGACTGTCTTTTTCCATAAATGTCTTAGTTTGATCATACATATTTCAAAGTTGAGGATTCATTATTTTGATATAGCTTGCATTGGAACAAACACTATAACATCTTAGTTGATTAGTTTATTGACAAAAGCTTATTTGTTGTCTATTATAGAGTAAAAACTTTATCCAAAACTAGTCAACGAAATGTTTGTCTTTTATTTCGTCTGTAACAGTGTGTATCTGTGCATTCATTCACACACACACACGTTGTTCCATATTGCAATTAGAACAAAGCAGAAGCAAAACACTTACACTTCTCAGCTGGATCCTCCTCGCTCCTCGAAGTGAAAATAAACCAGCACTTGTTCTGAGGTAAATAATCCCAGGATTGTTCCTCATATAGGCACGCAACGCGATAGTAGATTAATCTGACTAAAAAATATAGTGTGTTCACAGAGTTTATATGGGCGTATAATACGCGTCTCAATGTGTTGCTTCACATATTAACATTTGAATAGTGCGTGCTCTCCGTGGGTTGCTTCACATTACAGAGCTAATGAGATGAGAGAAAGATAATTAGAAAGGCTTACACTTCTCTCTTTTTATATAGATGACATAAACGTAGAATATTTTAGTTTTGAATCGGATCATTTAAAAGTACAAACTCAAACGATTTAAAAGATATATTGCTTATGGCTGGGTGAATAGTAATAGCTGAGTTCTGTTCATGTTTAGAGACGTGCTACAGAAAAAAAAACTAGACGGAGACGGAGAGGCAGAACGCACACCCTGTTTATTTTCTTAATTTACAAAAGCACAATATTTTATTTCGATTGTATGTGGGCACATAAAAAAGTAGACATTTAACAGTTTATTTTCTCATATGTCTTAAGTCCGTATGACCAAAAATGATGGCGTAGTTTAAGTCTATTTTACTGCTATGTGAAAAAAACTGAGCAAAACGCACGGGTGCGTTCGTGGACCCCTGAGGGTTAAGTCATTACAATAGGCATATTTATTCAAAAGTTATTAGTATTTTTGGAAATTTAATTTTAACTTTGACCAACAGGTAGCACTGTCTCGAAATCTTTTGAGTACCTTCAGGGGATGGTGCTGGAGGCAAATTCTGAGTGTTACAGCAATGTTACAGCAATGTATTTGTATCACAAAACTGTATTGAAGTCAACGGGAATTTCATGTTTTGTTCTATTATAGCGCCACCAAGAGGCAAAATCCCACAATTTTTTTCATTTGTCCCCAGATTGAGCCCATACATGTGTGTGACAAATTTGGTGAAAATATCTCAATTCGCTTCGGAGTTATAGAAATTTATATGAAAAAACACGTCAAAAATGACTGACACGTGACTTTGATTGAATTTTACTACCCGTTACTACCAATATTTTGGCATTTGGGCATTGGTGTTTAGCCAGCGACCTATGTTTTTAAACTTCTGACGGTGGTTTCGTCTTGATCGGATTAATGGTTTTCGAAGATATTGCCAAATGTTTTTTAAGCGCTAAATCACAACGCTACATAAACCGTAAGACGAAACCTAGCATGTTTGGTATCTGTGGACTCGGCGAGGATCCAGGAACTCAACGAGATGACTCCCGTGAAAATAAGTCAACCACATCCAGAGTTATAAGCTTTTGAAAAATAGCTGTTTCAAAACTTCTCAGGCACCTTCAGGGCATCGTACTGATGATCCATACCGAGTTTCGTAACAATTTGTTAATGCGTTCATAAAATACAGCATTTTAGCACATAATTCAAAATGGCCGACAGCCAAAATGATAACTTTTATGATTTTTGGACAAATTCTTCAGTAGTTATAAGCAAAAATAGCAACTTTTTGTATCTCTGGACCAGTAGGTGGCGCTGTGCCAAAACACAGCATGCAGCCTCAGGTCAGGCTTGTGATGACATGGACCAAGTTTAGTCTGTATACGATAAATTGTTGCGGAGATACAGCCTTATGTCTGTTTTTGCAAGCGCTACGTAAAATTAATTTGCGCGGTATTCGAGAACGGTTTCGCATCCTGGGAGATGTAGAGCGATTTTCACATAAAACTAAATGTTACTCGTCTGTTTTATGACAAACTGCGACTTTCATAATTATCTTTTAAATTGACAAACATCATATGTGTAATTCAGGGCACAGTTCAGATGGAATAAAAAGATAAGTTGTCTCTCGCTCAGTAATTGCTGCGATTCTCCATTCCCCTAGATGGCGCTGCTTCATGTTTATGAGTCACTCTATGTCGCGCAGCTAAAGAAGATGAGTGATCTTTTTTTTTCTTTCTTTTTTTTCCTACCCTCTCGTCAAGTGCATCGTGAGATGAAGACCTATAGAGAGCCTAAGTCCCATCCCTCCGCTTCCGGCTCATGGGACTTTATTTCGGAAAAAAATATGTATGGTAGTCAATGGAAGCGGAGGGGCGCTAAAAATAAAAAAAATATCCAAATCTGATGAAGGACCATCAATTGGACATGACGACAACGCAGCCCTGAAGTGCTAGCCTCATTAACACTGTGAAGGCCTTATGGACACCTCAACAAACTTGTCTCCATACCGGCGTGATGACTCCGACCCCCAAGCAGATGGAACGGGATAAATATTGTAAAAGTTCTGATCCAATCTGACTTCTGACCTATAATGCTGCCTAAATCATAATCATACATTGTTTGTTCATTGGCCAAAGGCGGACTGGGCCCCTGACTGATCCTGGGTTCTCCCAAGGTTTTTTTTCTCCATTCTGTCACTGTTGAGTTTTGGGGCGTCTGGGACCCTGATCAGTGCGATTGGATGATGTCCGCAAACGGCGTTCCTGACGGGGACTGGATGACGGCGGCGCCGTTCTTCTTCCTTCCTGGGTTTCGGCACCAGTGTGATGAGGTTCAAGGGTTTGGAAGGAAGAAGACAAGGGTCGGCGTGACTGGGACTCGACTATTAAAAATGAAACCAAACCAACAAAAGGCAGACACAAAGCGCATTCACCGTGGCACACGCTACGGCACAAAACAGTCCAAATAATGAGAGCTCAGCGTTCAGCTTTCTCTCCAGTCCCTCATACAAGTCCTCAGTCTATCTCTCTCTTGTTCCAGCATGGCTTATAAATGGCCTCTCTACGCCAATTACTGCAATAAGACAGGTGTTTGTCATTTGCACTTGACCTACTTATGTACCGCTCGGCTTCTTTCTCTCTCTCCCGTTACAGACCGCACTGAACCACGCCCCCTTCGCCACACTCTGGAAGGGCAGTCTCGGTGGGTAAGGGACCTGGATAATGGATACCCCCTACGCTGGCCCAAAAAAGGTTGAGAACCACTGCCTAAACATAATCTATTATAAATTCTACAACAAGTTTGTTAAATGTACCACAATAAATACTATAGAACATGATAAATATTGGAAAAACATTCCTATGAATAGCAAATTCTAAAAAAAATATATCATTTTGTAGTGGTCTCTTAATTTTTTTTCCAGAGCTGTATATTATGCAAACTGTGCAAAGCGTGCAAATATTCAGTATGCATGGAATACTCTGATGACACACCAGAGCATACTTTCATAATTTCTCATACTCATGTTGTTCCAAACCTGTATGACTTTCCTCTCTGGAACACACAAGATTATATTTGTTAACAGCGTTTTAAATGTTTTTTCCATACACTGAAAGTCAGTGAGGATTTTTAAGTGCTGCTTTAAATGTACATATGTACCAGATATATCTTTTTACAGTTTGTATCCACAAGCAACCCTACAAGCAGTGGAAAAAAATAGGCAAAACATCATGAAGTATAATGTTATACTCACTCCCTCTACCAACACCAGCTGTGCACTGCCGATTAAAGCCATGTTGACTTTAGTTGCCTCTTCTCTAAAAACAGAGATGAGTTCCTCCAGACGACGCTGTTTCACTGGCACAGGAACATTATCTTGCAGCCGATGATACGCATGGGTTTTCTAAAAATAAACAAGAAAACAGCCATTGTCATTTTAATAAATGTTGTTTTATTTTTTTCAATATTAAAATACTTTTTTCTATCCCTGTTTTTAACCATTCTACAGAGATTGCTGGGGATTTCAATTTTATTATTAAACTTTGTTTGGTACCAATTTTTGGATTAACTAATGGATTTAATTGCAGGTTATACTTATAAGTAAATAAATGTATCTAATATGACCATCAGTGAACAGACTGATGTTATCATGCTGAAACATCGATAAATACAACAAAACATAATTAACAGATTTATATTGATTTCAGTCATTGGAAAGAGTGACATATTTGCATTAAATCACTATGATGGGGATGGCCCATTTTCACTGTTGCACAGCAGTTTTCCTGTCTTGAGTTGCGTTTGTAGCTCCGTATTTTTAAACTCTATTTTCTATCTTTCCTGCTGTTTATATTGCTTAATATAATTTAATAATAACAATATATTTGATATCATCTAATATTGTCTGTCACATGGATATGACATCACTAACTTTAATCTAAATCACTAATATATAAATCACATTTCGCTAGCTTGTTAACCTGCCATCTGTGCTTACTGGTTTTTGAGTCATGTCATCTCCTGTTATAAGCCGCGTTTCCACTGCCGGGCCAGGGCCGAGCCGTGCTAGTGCGTGCCAGGGCCAGTCGCGTTTCCACTGTCACTTCCGGGGCTTGATCGGGGCTTACTCTGGGCCAACGGCCAGGATTTCTGGCCCGTCGAATACCTTGTGCCAAAGCGGGCCAGCTCGGGCTAGAGGCGTGCTCAAGGTAAAAGGCGGAGTTTATTGGTGTTATGGAACGTTATGATCTGAAGCAAGATGGACATTTCACTTTTTTATATCGCGCAAAATATTCGCTGCTCGAAATGGAGAATCACCCTGTACTGGTCTGTCGAAGATACCAAAGCTCCTCTGAGCATTTGGGCAGAAGAAAGGGTAGCACAACGTCAATTTGACGGCGTGTGAAGAAACGAGGACGTTATAAAATACATCGATGCTGAACAAGCTAAGCATTCAGCGAGCAACGCTTCAAGTTCGGGAAAAAATACAAAAGTTGTGGGCGCAGTAGGCTATTGTACAAGGCGATTCAAATGCACAATGGACAAAGCGGAGCTCAGAGAAGGAAGTTTCCATTGGAAGGTTCGACTTGATGGACGGTGCTGTTAGTGGCGACTCGCGAGACAAGTCGGGACACTATTGCAGCCACGGCCAGTGAGTTAATATACATGCTATCTTCCTAACTTAAAAAATAAATTCATAATACCCGCTGAATGGGTTGGGTTGTATGACGTTTGATCCAGAAAGGCATGTTAGGGGCGGGGTTTAGGGCAGCGCTGTGGGGCTACTGGCCCGGCAGTGGAAACGCAAGCCCGGTGCTTGAGGCCCGAGGCCACTGGCTCGGCTCGCTGTTAGCCCTGGCCCGGCAGTGGAAACGCGGCTAATGTCACTTGCAATGCCTGCCACATGTATAGTATAGCCTTCTCTGTCAGCTGTGAGGGTTAAAAGTGTGATAAATGCAGGGAGATTGATGATTTCAGAACTAGAGACACGCATTGAAAAACTTTAATCAAGGATAGTAAGAATGCAAGAGCTTCAGATACTGCGTTGGATGCGACTAGCTAAGTGAACTGTACACTGTTCTGTACACTGTGACTCAGCTCTATATTTCTTCACGCCCCGACACAACTCACCAATTCGCAAAATTAACGGAATGCATAGTTGATGTAGGAAATTGGATGACTAGTAATTTCCTACAACTTAATTCAGAAAAAAACTATTTATTGGGCCAAATACCTCTGCACGTACTAACCTAGAATATTGTCTAACACTTTATGGCTGCTCTGTCAAGTCTTTGTTGTCAGTTAGGAACCTGGGAGTGCTCTTTGATACCAACCTTTAATTTGAAAGCCACGTTTCTAGCACGTGTAAAACCGCATTCTTATCTTATCTTAAAAATATATCTTAATTACGACATATGCTCTCAATGAAAAATGCAGAACAGTTAGTTCTTGCGTTCATGACCTCAAAGCTAGATTAGTGTAATGCTCTACTGCGTGGTTACCCTGCACACTTAGGCCCTGTCCACACGGAGACGCATTTAATTGTATACGTACAAATTTTGTATCGTTATCGGCTTTACAACAACTGCCGACTACATGCTTGTATAATAATAATATAATATATCAGAGATCAAGCAAACACGGGTAAGAAGCAAGGTGGAGGTGTTTGTTTGTATGTGAATGACCGGTGGTGTCATACCCAACATGTTAAGGTAAAAGAGAGAGTTTGTGACCCGAACATTGAGCTCATTGCAGTAAGTTGTCGACCTCACTACCTACCCAGGGAGTTTTCCCATGTCATTGTCATGGTGGTGTATATTCCCCCATTGGGTAATGGGAAACGTGGCACTGTGACTATTTCGAGAATCCCGCATGACTTACAGCGCTCCTCTACAGACGCGCTGGTTATTTTAAACGGGGATTTTAATCACGGCTCTCTCTCCACCACTCTGCCGTCTCTTAAACAAATGGTGACGTGTCCTACAAGGGGTGACAAAACTATTGACTTGTTTTTTACGAAGGTTGAGGATGGCTATGTAGCTAAATCGCTTCCTCCGCTGGGTAAATCGGACCATAACCTGATAACCTTGATGTCTAAATATACTCCGGTGATACGGAAACAGCCGATAACGTCAAAGAGTGTGTATGGGATGATTATAGTATCAAAATGATTAACACGTACAAGCGCACTTATCAATGAACTTGATACATGTTGCAGAAATGTTTTATCCATGCCTTTCAACTTGCGTGTGCAAAATTCAAAATTGAATGAATGTGAAGCAATTTGTACAAATAGAGACATTTTTGTGAATACAAATGTTTTCCTTTGTATTAGTGTATCATAATTTGCACATACAACACAGAAGATGTGCATGTGTGGATCAGGTGACACGCGTGCATTCATTGACTCGTTTCTGAGTCGTTCCTATTTTGATTCATTTGGATTTTGAGACTTTCATTTCGCGGGTTTCGCCTTGCACGATCCACACACAGCTGTCTGAGAAAACCTGCTACCACTAGATGGCAGTATTCTGCTAAAACAGACAACGGCAGCATAATCAGGCGTTCTTCCGCATTTAAGACGCTTAATGAGAGTGATATTGAAGCACCAAATTTAGTACACAATAATATAGGCCTACCCTATTAATAAAGCATACGTTATAGAGGCAAACATTAGATCAGATTATGAACAACACCCATAGAAAACCATTATAAAACGCTTAACGTGCAATCGCGCGTTGCATGTTCTGTTCAGTAGCTAAGGTGTATGGCTATTGGCTGAGTTTAAATATCACCGTCTTACTGCATTGACGTTAAGCTTTTTCTTTATAATATGCTCTATGGGAGGAAAACTATATAGCCTACAGACAAGAGACTACATGAACGCAATAACGCACGGCGTTTCAAGTTAATACAATTTTTGAATTTTAAAATTGTAAAATTGCAGCTACAGGCCAGTTGATTTAATTAATATTTCATGTCGATATACAATGGTTGCATATTGTTAAAACTCATCGTGCTATACTATAGCCTATAACAGTGGCTTAAGGGTCAAGGGAAAACAAATGTAGGCCTACTGCGAAAATCGTCTTTAATATTTAAAAACAGACATTTTCAAATTCCAAAGCTTGTATATACTGTATGTATACAATGTGTAGTAGTCAGATAAAAATAAGCATATAATATGAACGCAACTGCGAAATTTTACCCTTTTTTTTAACAGGAAGGAAAATTGTATTAACTTGAAACGCCGTGCTCAAATTCACTCAAATGAATCATGTCTGTAGGCTATATAGTTTTCCTCCCATAGAGCATATTATAAAGAAAAAGCTTAACGTCAATGCAGTAAGACGGTGATATTTAAACTCAGCCAATAGCCATACACCTTAGCTACTGAACAGAACATGCAACGCGCGATTGCACGTTAAGCGTTTTATAATGGTTTTCTATGGGTGTTGTTCTTAATCTGATCTAATGTTTGCCTCTATAACGTATGCTTTATTAATAGGGTAGGCCTATATTATTGTGTACTAAATTTGGTGTCACTCTCATTAAGCGTCTTAAATGCGGAAGAACGCCTGATTATGCTGCCGTTGTCTGTTTTAGCAGAATACTGCCATCTAGTGGTAGCAGGTTTTCTCAGACAGCTGTGTGTGGATCGTGCAAGGCGAAACCCGCGAAATGAAAGTCTCAAAATCCAAATGAATCAAAATAGGAACGACTCAGAAACGAGTCAATGAATGCACGCGTGTCACCTGATCCACACATGCACATCTTCTGTGTTGTATGTGCAAATTATGATACACTAATACAAAGGAAAACATTTGTATTCACAAAAATGTCTCTATTTGTACAAATTGCTTCACATTCATTCAATTTTGAATTTTGCACACGCAAGTTGAAAGGCATGGATAAAACATTTCTGCAACATGTATCAAGTTCATTGATAAGTGCGCTTGTACGTGTTAATCATTTTGATACTATAATCATCCCATAAGTGTGCGCATCTGGTCAGAGGATGCCTGTGAAACATTAAGGGGGTGCTTTGATTGCACAGACTGGACTGTGTTCTTTGATGGAGACAGTGATCTGGACAGTATTTCTGAAAAAGTGACTTGTTATATTAACCCTCTGGGGTCTGAGGTGTTTTTGGGGCCCTTGAGATGTTTTGACATGCCCTGACATTTGTGCTTATTTCAGCTACTTAAAACATACCATTTGCCAACATGTAATGTTGCTATATTCAGCACAAACTCTGCTTCAATAATATGGGAGCAAAAAGGATGTAAATGATTGCATTTTATAGAAAAAAAGTATTATGCGTGGTTAGTACGTTTTGGGAAAAAAATGTCACCGCAATAAGGCCATTTAACACATACTGAATAGTTGTCCACAAGACTTTTGAGTTACTATTCTTGTAGGCTAGAATTTACTGCAAAATGAAGTGAAAATCATTCTGACCACTCTTTCACAAACAACAATATAACAATTTATATTTCTTACGTCAGTTTTTGTGTCAGCACTGCTGTATGCGTGGGAGTGTTAATGGCCATGAATATTAATGTGATTTACACCAGGGGGGGACTAAAGACACTCCCCCAATGGCTAATGGCCCATCAAGGTGCTGTGAGGCAGCCTGAACTAAGAATGATTCACTGATGAATAAAAAGTTAAAAAGAACAGCATTTATTCAAAACAGAAATCTTTCCTAAGAACGTAAAGACTTAAAGTCATTACTATCACTTAACACATCCTTTAAAAAAAAAAACATAAAAAGACCAAACTTGTTTGATTTTTATATAAATAAAAAAAAATTAATCAAAGAATCCTAAAAAAAACTATCACAGGTTTAAAAAAAAAATTAAGCAGCACAACTGTTTCCAACATTGATTTTAAAAAATATATATATATCAGAATGATTTCTGAAGGCTGATGGTTGGTTAGTTAGTTAGTTAGTTAGTTAGTTAGCAGCAGAGCACACACATTTGAACAGTCACACATTGTTATGCCACTCTTGAAAACAGTTCCTGTTTAACTGAAGACATAAGTGAACATTGCATGCCTGGCATTTCCATGGTGTTAATTGTCTTTTACCACGCACTGTTGTGCAATGGACACAACTTCTGCGACCAACTGTGGCAACATCCCTGCCTTCTGATCTCAGCTCAGCTCTTGGAACCGGTACATGGTCACTATTGATCCATTCTGGTGCCGTTTTCTGTGACACACCACAGAGCTCTGTGATAAGTTGCTCCATGAACTCTTTATGGGACACGTTACCATGTAGCTCTTTGTGCACAATGAAAGAGTTGGTGGAAGCAATGTCCAAGAAGTGTAGAAAAATCTTTCTGTACCACTTCATGGTTTTGTGCTGTGTTGTGTAGTACTGTAACAGCTGATCAGACAGGTCAACGCCCCACGTGTGTTTGTTGTATGCAGTCACAGGTGCAGGACATGGAAATGTCTTTGTCCTCTATGTATCTTGTGTCTTCACCCACCTCTATGCAGTGTCTCCTGTATAAGTAGGATGGATGGTAGAACAGACAGATATTTCTCGTGTGTCCATCCACTTCACAAATACAAGAGGTCCATCCCGAATCCAACTGACGGATCCCCTGGCAGATTTTTTAGAGAGTGAATTAGCTGCATTCCGAGGGCAGTCCTTCCTGTTGTCCCTGTAAGTCCCACATGCACCAAACTTCATTGCAAACATGTCTTTTAGGAGCTTTGGACTTGTATAAAAATTGTCCACATACACATGGTACCCAGAACCCAAAAATGTGTGGTCCAAAAGAGAAGTTACAGCGTCATATGACAGTCCATTGCCTGTGGGAAAGTTGTTCTTTACTGTGTACACAGAAAAGTCCACAGTGTATCCATTCGATGAGTCTGCAAGAACAAACTACTTGAAACCCCACCTGGTTGGCTTGGCTTTCATGTACTGTGTCATACCTGTGTGTGCTTTGCACGCCACCATTCTTTCATCCACAGCTAAGTTTCTTTTAGGATGATAGATGGCTTTACAAGCATGTTGAATGGTGTCCATGAGAGGTTTGATCCTGAAAAGACGATCATGTTCAGTTGTGCCCCTCTTTCTGTCATTCTCCTGATCTGCATCTGGGTGACTCATGTGCACATGAAATGGTGCGGTATCTGTCCCTGGACATAACTGTAACTGGAAAGGGTACAGAGAAAACACTGCTTTGGCGCCAGTAGTCCCTGATGGAGCTGACCTTCACCATTGCCATGTAAAACAGCAGCCCAATGTAGCGGTACATCTCACTGATGCTGACATGTGTCCATTTATATTTGTAGCCTTTTGCAGTTGCCTTGGCAGCCTGGGCATTGGTGTTGTGGCACAGAGTTGACACAGCACTTTCTGAAAAAAAAATAGTTTGAATAGACTCATGGGCGAATGCGAGTCTACAGAGCTCAGTTGCGGTCCAGTTTCCCGTGCAGGAAGGAATCGCAGTGTCTGTGGAACCATGTCAACATCGGTCTCTGTTTTCCATGACAGAGTGGACTGCCTGTTGCTCGCCTGCTTGTTTGCCTTGGCTCTCTTCGGAACTGGTGCTTGGACATGTTCACTGTCACATCTGTTATGAAAAAGAAGAAAGAAAAAGTGTGAGCATGCTGATAACACAATCAAAGAAACTGTATTATTATCATTATCAATCACTAATTGCCATGGATTTAAAAAAGACATATTTGTAATTTCACACAAGAATAGGAACTTTTACATTATGACGATGTAAACACAATTAGGCTACATTTCATCTGTAAAATATTAGGTCTATTCACTTACTCAGTATGATTCTTGACTATTTAGCATGATAATCAGTGTCATAAACTAATCAAAACTGAGTAAAATATATGTAGGCTTATATACAAATATGTATAGAGAATATCACATTTAAAAAGTTTACACGAGCGTACAGGAATGTTAGGGATATTGTGAGGCAATCTTTTCTATGTCAAAAGCTATCTAAAACTAGGCAAAATATAGTCTGAAAATTCATTTGAGCTCTATATGATCAGAAAAGGAATTAAATAACACTAAACAACTTACTCCGAACTTGTATCCTCGATCATCCTGGATGCTGATCAATTCGTTCTTCAAAATGCAGCCGTTCGTCGTCCGAGTCACAATCTTCCTCTGAAGAAAAGGTGAATTCTTCCTCACTGTCCAGAATCATCTGAAGGGCCTCTTTGTTGGAGTAGCGTGCTGCCATCCTCAAAACGTGATGAACTATTAGTGAATCTGATGAAGAAACTTTGTGTTTCTATGGCATTGATTGGGGGGCGTGCCGCGTGTGCTATGCATAGATCACCTATTTACCATGTGAAAAGCTCTGGGGGCGTGTCGGTCTCGGCTGATTAAAGATAATGAAGGGAGAACGAAAAAACTGTACCTCTCCTTGGTTTCAAACGGATTACATAAACTGGAAATATTTATTTTTTTAGTAAATTACTTCATTTAAAAGAAGAGAATTTCAGCCTCATAAAGAGAAATCTCTCGTATCTCTGTGACAAGTATTGACTGAGTTACAGTTAATTTTTCGGACGCGTTTCAGAATGGACTTCACTGACAGAGAGAAGGCAAAAGGCGCATCATGTTTATTTTTCTTTATTTGACGAAAAGCACAACACTTTGTTTTTATTGTGAGTATCCACAAAAAATAGACACTTAACAGGATCTAATGATGTTCAACACTTATATGTAAGATCAAAATGAACAGAGTAATTTGATACTCTTTTGCACTGATAAGGAAAAAAATCGAGCTCATCGTGCCGGCGCGACGGCCGATCCCAGAGGGTTAATTATTGTGTTGAGTCTATAATTCCTTGTAAACTAATCAAAATCTTTCTCAATAACAAACCATGGGTCAACAGAGAAGTTAAGGCTGCTAGAAATAAGAAGGTTGCTTTTTACAGTGGTGATATAGAAAGAATTAAAAATGCTAATTTTTAAAAATTAGAAAGGGCAAATTAAAGTATAAGGAAAAGGTTGAAGGAAATATGTCCTGTAGCAACACAAGAGGACTATGGAACGGTATGAAGTCTATTACTGGATATGGGACCAGTAAACCCAGTTTATGTAATTTGGGTTTACAGGCTAACGATGCCAATACTTTTTTTGCAAGGTTTGATGAATTAGACTTTTCTTCACTTCATGAGAATGTTCTTTCTAACCTTAGGCAGAGCAGCTCTGAGGACTGTAGTCCAGCTATTATCATTAACACTGAAGAGGTTCGTCAGCAGTTAAGGCGTATTAAACCAAACAAGGCAGCAGGCCCTGATGATGTTCATCCACGTACCCTTAAAGTGTGTGCTGACTAGCTGTGCTCTGTCCTTCATTTATTGTTTTCTTTGTCTCTGTCTTCTGCCAAAATCCCAGTTATGTGGAAAACATCCTGTCTTGTCCCTATTCCCAAAAAAGCTAAGGTGTCTAACAATCTTTCTAATCTGAGGCCTATAGCTCTGACTTCACAGATTATGAAGTGTTTCGAGAGAGTTGTACTGGATCATCTGACTAGGCATGTGTCTGCTTTTTAGGATCCTTTGCAATTTGCTTATAGGAAGGGTATGGGGGTAGATGATGCTCTACTATTTATGGTTCACAATATTTACAGTCATCTTGAAACTACTGCCATTTCCGTTAGGATCATGTTTTTTGATTTTTCGAGTGCTTTTATAGCCACATATTTTAGCAATTAATTGATTTTAAATTGCATAAAACAATTATATCTGTTGAGGACAAAAATAGAATAAATAAGCTTATGAGAGCTGGTTCAGTTATTGGTCTTTAACTCTTAACCCAGATGTATTGGAGGTTACTGAGGAGAAGAGGATTAGTTCAAGATTAAAAATTGCCCTGCTTTTTGGAGGCCATCCACTACACAATTTGTTCAAAGGACTTAGAAGCTCTTTTAGTGAGCGATTGGTAATGCCTCTGTGCTTCAGTGAGCACATGAGAAGGTCTTTTTTTTCCCGCAGCGGTCAGATATTTTAACGAACACTGTTAATTGTTAAAAATTATTCTTGTCTTTTATAATGTTTATTTTGTATATTTTTTAACTATGAAATTGAATCTTTTTTTCAAATTGTGTCTCCTAATCAGGGTTTATTAGTCTCCTAATGCAGAATTATTTAATTGTCTGTTAGTTGTGTATTGTGTTTGATGGTTGTATGGTTGGTGGCAAACCAGTTTCCCTATCGGGATTAATAAAGTTTTCAATAAATCAATCAATCAATCAATGCTGCAGAAGCTACTGAGCGTCTTCTATTACTTTATTTATTAGCTATTTACTTTAATGTATTTTTTTAAATGTATTTATTAGGGCCGGGACTCGATTGAAAAAATTAATCTAATTAATTAGAGGCTTTGTAATTAATTAATCGAAATTAATCGCATTTTAATCGCATAAATATTTGACCTGAGAACAGTGAGAAGTCATTTTTTTCACATGGATTTTTAGTATACCATTGAATAATGACTGAATAGGCCTACATAAGCTTAAGCAACAACATAGTTTATTTTTGTTCACCCAAGTCCAACAGACCAGTGCAATTTTTGCCATTAAGTGTAGCAATAGCATACACTACACTAATAGCAATAGCGAATTCCTTGTTGCAGCTTGCACACAACCATGCTCTTATCGACGCTTCCATCCGTTCGTTTTTTATAACAAAATTTCCCATCCACGGGGCTAACCAAAGCGATCGAGGCGATCTATTTTTCTTATTGCAGAACTTATACATAACTACCAACTCAGGGAAGTTAAGCAAGGTGTACAAACAAACAAAGGTACCTAACAGAAAATAAATATCCTGGGTTTGCATACATCAAATTATGTAATACATAAAAAAGAAAGAAAAGCATAATAATGTCAAGTCATGTCTTTGAATAAATCATCATAATGCATCAAAACATTTTCACTTTTCTTGTTATTTATTTATAAGTCTAAGGGACGAAATAAAAGAGTCAAAATCAGCCAGAAAAAGAGGAAAGCTCAAAGGAGATTTAAGCCATTTTTGCTTGTGGATGAAGAATTTTGCATACAAGATAAAGAAGTTAACAACATACTCAAGGGAAAGCAACTTTGGATTTTCATAATAAAAAATAACCTCTTTGACAGTGAAGGTGTGAGTCACATTTGTAGGACTAAATACAAAATAACTTAATTTAGTCCGACTGAGGCGATCTATGAAGCGCGATCCCGTCAGCTCTTCTGACGCTAGTTGGTGCTCCAGTATAATCGGTCCGCCGAAACTCATCCAGTGAGAAACGTTCCGCGGTGCAAAGTCTAAAGTCTGTAATTAATTAATCTTAATTAACGCGTTAAAGTCCCGGCCCTAGTATTTATATATATTTTCTTTCTTATGCTATGATGCTGGTCTGTTGTCTGATTAAGACATTTCGTATTTTGTAGGGATGGGCATTTCAAGCAAAAATAATATTCGACGATCGCTGGGAATTACTTAAAGGGGTGATGAACTGAGAAATCAAAATATTCTTGAGCTTTTGACATCTGAGAGGTCATCATATTATAAGAATATCCTGTAAGTTTCAGAACTGAAAACGTCCTTGTTAGTCCAATAAATGCTTTTATTGACACCAGCCTCAGCAAACGCCTCGTTTTTCAAAGTGGGGAAATATGACGTCAAAGAGGATATAACACCACCCCCGCAGAAGAAGATCAACGCCTGCTTCAACACGGCCGGTTTAGCCACACCCACCGATTCGCGCATTTTACACGCATAACATAGGCCACCTACCTCGTGATGACAAACCGGATCGAGCTACCGAGCAATACAAAATATTGTGCAGTGCCTGGTTTCTGGAAGAAGACAGTCGCTGCATAAGCTTCCTCTGGATTCCAATAGGAGTGCATGGATAAACTTTATTTTTCATGACGTTCCACTCCAGCTAATGAGGTAAAACATTGTCCGTCTGTTTGCTTCATTTAACTGAGGATTTTTTTGTAAACAAGACTGGATTTGCAGACCGATTAAGAGTAAAGAACGGTGCTGTGCCGTCTATATGGGATCTGACAGGAATTGCAACACCTGGACTCTGCGTCGAACATGTATGGGCGAATCATTCCGGTTGCCATTTTACAACATTGGACGTTTTCAAAACAATTTCCCCCAAGTGCATCGACCGGTGAGTTGAAACTCATTATAATGCAAAACGGTTATCCACTCACAGCAGTGGGCGTTTACTTCCAAGTCTTCAATGCGAGACGCCCATAAAAACCGAGCGTTTTTCAGCTAGACTCAAAACTAGGTTAGAAAATAGCCTATTACTTATTTTGTAATACTATTATTATTACTATTATTTTGATGTTTTTGAATGCAAAAACCAAGCGAACGTCATAAGTTTACCTCAGACAACAATATAATAAGATTTAAAAAGCCAGTTCATGACCCCTTTAATTATTATTCAAAAAACGCACCCCTGCCCCACATTCTCACAGAGTACCCTCATCTTACCAGTCTGGGCATGGTAAGGTTCCACTACCTAATTTACATTTTGTATTTGTAAGGAGTGGATATCACATATTTTCCTTTGTTTCCTGTGTTTTTTTTTAGATTGCGCAGGACTTCCAGGTGCTGCATTGTGAGGCTGCACCTAAATTATTTGATACCTGGCTCCCTGAATATGTTGAAAAGGTCCTGTACTTGAGAGAGAATGTTTGAGAATTGATTATTTTTCTTTTTTTTTCTAATATTGTAATTACAGTATGACCTAAAATAAAAATGTCCAAGTGTGTATATTTTTTATATAGAATTTAATGCAATAAAAATGTAAAAGTGTTTGAAGTGTGTAATATAATGTAAAACAAAGTTTTATTTACTGAAATAAGGCATACTGGCATAGTAACCCAAGTTAGGTTATTTTTTGACCCAACTCCTGGGTTAAAAAGTGAGCAACTAATTTCTGTGTTATTTCAACCCAGATATTGGGGTTGTTCTTTTGACCCAGTAGTTGAGTTATATTAACTACAATGTTGGGTTTTGTTAACCCAACATTTGGGTCAGATATTTAACCCAGAAGTTGGGTCAAACATAATAACCCATTTTTTTGTTGTTGAAATAACCCAGAAATTAGTTGGTCCCTTTTTAACCCAGGATTTGGGTCAGAAATAACCCACCCAGGAGATTTTAGTGTGTAGCTTCAATCTAAATCATCGTAGCACAACACGCTAGTCGCTAGCTGTTAGCCTACGCTCATTTATTTAATTATTTTGCTCACGCCTTTTACCAATCCATCAAACATCTGAGGTGAGTATCAGTCAGTCAAACAAACACGGTGCGTCATGTCATCTTCTCCTCTTATTGTCACTTGCACTTCATGTAACATGTATAGTATAGCCTTCTCTGTCAGCACAGGATTTACATGTGATGAATGCAGGGAAATAGTCAGGCTGACGGAGAAGATTTCAGAACTAGAGACATGCATCCAAACTTTAATTGAGGTTAATTGTAAAAGTGCAAAGGGCTTTAGATACTACTCTGGATGCGATTAGCTTAGAGATCACTGAACATTGTCCGGTTCCGGCTGTAGTAGAGCCCGTGCAGCAGGGCAATTGGGTGAAGTTGAAACAGTGGCGCAAAAAGTGGGTATGCGCTATATGCGGCGCATAGGGGCGCAGCACCATGGGGGCGCCAAAGCGATGGTATAATTTTATTTTTTTGTAATATTTTTTATTTTTATTTTCTATATGTAGCTGCTGTTGTGCGTTTCTAAATAATTTCTGCATTTCCTCAATGTTATATGACATTTTAGAGGACTGACAGGCTAGAGTAGGCACCCTCATAAGATTCCAATAATTTTGACATACATAGAAGAGGCGGGGATAATATTGCGAGCGGGCGCGGGCACCGTGAGCGCTGAGCGAGCAGGGACGAGTGTTAGAGCGTTGTCGTCGAAAAAGATGGATAAAGCAAAAAAGCTGTCGGGGGCTAAAATATTGAAAAAGAAAGAGGGGAAAGGAGATGGCATGTGATGTCAATTGATGCGACAGCAACTAAATAAGTGGATGGTGGTGAAAGGCAACAGGTAGGATTTAAAGTGTGACTTCCAGGCACGGCTACTGGCCATCGGGACACCCGGTGGGCCGACGTGCTAAATGGGCCGACGATACATTTAATATTTTTTGTGTCTTTTTTCTGAAATTGCCCATAAAACCCGTACATCGGCGGCCCATTCGTTTTGTTTTGTTTTGCTTAATTGGCGGCGCTGGGTTAGTCCCGGTGTAATGCATTAGTAAAAAAAAGTTAGCGTTAGTTTTTTTTCTGACACACCGGCCCATGAAACGCGTAGATCACGTAGATTATTTTCTTGATTGACACTGGGCTGGGCCAATCACATCTTTAAACACCTCCCTCTTTGGCTTTGAGCTAGTGTGCAGTCAAAATGCACTCAAAATAGTCTGAGAGATGGAGAAGAAACAAGGAATCTGCAGAGAAATAGCGTGAAAAATAAAAGTTTCCTTTATTTTTCAGTGCATTTGTTTTATAATATATGGCTATTGCTATCATGGATTAATATTATAACTAGTATTATATAGTGTAATGTAGACTGACGCTGTAACTAAAAGAGGTTTGAATTATTCTTTGTTTAATTTTCACACTGAATATGGGTTGGAGCTTTTTATTTTGAACTCTCAAAGTGCACCAGATTGATGAATTTAACATTAAAAAGCACAAAATTTTCGAATGCCAATCCAGCTTATAACTTGTTTTTTGGATTCATATCACTTGTGGGGTGGGGGGGGGGGGTTGGGGAGGGGCGTCAAAATTCTTGCTGCATACCCCTCTGAGACTGGGTAGTTGCGCCCCTGAGTTGAAATGGTGTAGTCGCGGGGAAAAACACCGCTCTTCCGTTCCGATTACAACATCAAACAGATTCTCCCCTCTCAGTGAAACACCCACTGAGAATCCTGTTGAATGTGCCCTAGTTCTTGGCGATTCTATTACACGGAACGTGAAAATAGAGACACCAGCCACCATAGTCACATGTTTGCCGGGAGCCAGAGCGCCTGACATCAAAGCAAATTTAAAAGTGCTTGCTAATGCTAATCGTAAATTCTCTAAGATTATTATTCACTGTCCACTGTCGCCTTTTTCGCTTTTCTTCGACTTGTAGCCATTGGCTTTTGGCTTGCTTAGTTGGGGACATTTCATTTTAAATTTAACTATACTATAACAACATTATTTTCCTGTTATCTCTGTAAAGCTGCTTTGAAACAATCTGTAAAGGTGACTTGACTAGATAAAATTTACTTTATTATAATTCATAATGTCTTAAAGGGGTGATGAACTGAGAAATCAAATTTTCCTTGAGCTTTTGACATGTGAGAGGTCATCATATTATAAGAATATCCTGTAAGTTTCAGAAATGAAAACGTCCTTGTCCAATAAATGCTTTTATTGACACCAGCCTCAGCAAACAACTCGTTTTTCAAAGCGGGGAATTATGCGTCAAAGACAAGCGTGCCGCACAAGCCCTCAAAAGTGAAGCCAAAATGTCTCGATCGCCCCCCGGTGACCGGTCCTAGTATAGATCATAAGCCCCGCCTCCCTATGTTATTCAACGGGACGCGAGACCAACTAAATAATTAAATTACACATCACATATCTTTTTTCTAAAGATAGTTTCTGTCATTTACTGTAGTTTCTATCACGTTGATGTAATTTCAAGTTTGTTTTTAAAATAAGTTAGTTTTTAGTTAGTTATTTGATGCTATAAAAACGGTGCTGTGACATCATGATTGACAGCTGTGATTGACAGGTTCTCTATTCAAAGTAGTCACTGAAGCACCAACGGACTTATTTTCATAATGTTGACTATGTGTTAAGTAGTTGTATTTACCTTATTTTAACGAGGTACTGCAATCAGCAGACATCATAAGAGAGGAACGGAGCAGACAAGGCCACTTAAGAAAAGTGCAGGGCGTGTGCTTACGATTGATTCAACGCGATCGGGGGCGGGGCCTTGATTTCGCGGCTTTACTTCCTGCTCACGACTGCGCATGACTGGTCCCGAAAACGCTACTGCGCAGACTCAAGTTCCAATATGTCAGCGCCATATCGGGACACTGGTGGCTTCAGTTCTCTCTAATGGAAAAGAGCGAAGGGGCGTCGTCCATCTTTTTTTACAGTCTATGGTCAAAGAGGATAAAACACCACCCCCGCAGAAGAAGATCAACGCCTACTTCACATGCTACTTCACCATGGCCGGTTTAGCCCAGCCCACCGATTCGCGCATTACACGCATAGCTAAATAACATAGGCCTACCTCGTGATGACAAACCGGATCGAGCTACAGAGCAATACAAAATATTGTGCAGTGCCTGGTTGTGGAAGAAGACAGTCGCTGCATAAGCTTCCTCTGGATTCCAATAGGAGTGCATGAATAACTTTATTTTTAATGACGTTCCACTCCAGCTGATGAGGTAAAACATTGTCCGTCTGTTCGCTTCATTTCACTGAGGATTTTTTTGTAAACAAGACTGGATTTGCAGACCGATTAAGAGTAAAGAACGGTGCTGTGCCGTTTATATTGGATCTGACAGGAATTATGCAACACCTGGACTCTGGGTCGAACATGTATGGGCGAATCATTCCGGTTGCCATTTTACAACATTGGACGTTTTCAAAACAATTTCCCCCAAGTGCATCGACCGGTGAGTTGAAACTCATTATAATGCAAAACGGTTATCCACTCACAGCAGTGGGCATTTACTTCCAAGTCTTCAATGCGAGACACCCATAAAAACCGAGCGTTTTTCAGCTAGGCTCAAAACTAGGGTAGAAAATAGCCTATTACTTATTCATTTTGTTGTTTTTGAATGCAAAAACCAAGCGAACGTCATAAGTTTACCTCAGACAACAATATAATAAGATTTAAAAGCCAGTTCATGACCCCTTTAATATTAATTCAAAAGTCACAATGGTAATTTATTTATTTTTTAAATAAGTGTGAGTTTTATAAATTGGGACCATCTTTGAAGGATGAACAAAAAATGTTTTGGTCATCACATTAAAAATAACATCTAAATATGATATACTTTTAAAGTGCTGGAAAAAGATGTGTAGTGCTTGTATGCGTTTAACTATTTATGTCACAATACCATTGTTACATGTTATGTCCTGTCTTTTCCCCTGCTTCGTGTTTTTGGTTCAGTCCGGTGTCCCAGTTTTCCCGCTCCTCGTTTGTGTTCAGTTCTTCCACCTGTGTTTAGTTAATTTGCCCCTAGCTGTGCCTTGTTTCCCTAATCTGTTCTCTGTGTATTTAGGCTATGTTTACACGGAAACGATCTGAAGAGAAAACGCAAAAGTGGCGTTGCGTTATCATTTTTTATTCTGCGTTTAGACGAGCGTTATGGTTGGGAAATCCACGTGCATACGGTGACGCATAAGTGTGTGAAATTCGATGTAGTATGCACTCCAGGCGGCTAGGCGGCAATGTGAAACACTGCCACACAACAACACCAATATCTGAGAATATTTTGTACAACTGCTGAAAAGACTCTTGTACGTTTATCAGAGCTGCTAGGGCAACTTGAAGGTCCGACGTATGGAAATAATCCGACATGTTGGTTGTTATTTTCCTGTACTGGCGCATGCCTGTGACGTAAACGCGTACCCGACAAGAGCCACCGTGAGCAGATTTGCGTTTTTACCGTTTAGACGGGAACGTGATGGTGGAGCGTTTTTAAGAATTCCACTCTGGAAGGTGGTTTCACTTTTTTGCGTTTTTAAGCCCCCAAAACGCCGTCGCCGTGTAAACGAAAGGCACATCCGATAAAATATTTTTACGTTTTCACCCGGAATCGTTCTCGTGTAAACAGGGCCTTAAACCCTCTTTTCTCCCTCATTCCTTGTCCGTTCTCGTTTATGTCTAGCGTGTGTTAATGTTCCTGAGTTCTTTATAATAAATTCCTGTTTCCAGTTATATTCCAGCCTTCTATAACTTGTTCATTCATGGCACAATGTTTCTCCTGTTTTCCATGTCAGCGCTGTTTGATCTGGTTTATAACAGAGAACTTAGCACCGAATCAATCTCACAGAGATGTTATTAATTAGGGGCCAAGCACCGAAGGTGCGGAGGCACCTATTGTATCTGTTCTTCTTCTTCTTCTTCTTCTTCTTCTTCTTCTTCTTCTTCTTCTTCTTCTTCTTCTTCTTCTTCCGACTGGGCGTCTATGGCAGCCCATAGAACCGTTTCTGGAAAAGTTATGAAATTTGGCACACAGATAGAGGACAGTCTGATCTCTCACTATAGCAATTTTGGAGTCTCTAAATCAATCCCACTAGCGCCACCACCTGTCCAAATTTCACTCACATTTATGCTAATAACTTTTGAACCGTAAGGCCTATCAACAAAATTCTTTTTTCCTCTGATTCCTGAGCTCATGACGATTCGATTGCACCCTATGACCCTATATGACGAAATTTTTCCGCCATTTTGAATTTTCAGAAAAACCTACTCTTTCGAACTCCTCCTAGGGCGATACTCCGATTTTCACCAAAATTGCACCAGATCATCTTCAGACAGTGGGGACAAAAAGTTATGGAATTCAAGTTGATTCGCTTTAAAGTTTTTGAATAACGTGCAAAATAATTTTACGTAGCGCTTGCGAAAACAAACTTAAGGCTGTATCTCCGCAACGCTTTATCGTATTTAGACCAAACTTGGTAAAATCATCACAAGCATGACCTGAGGCAACATGCAGCGTTTTGGCGCAGCGCCACCTACTGGTCCGGAGATATGAAAAATGGATATTTTTGCTTATAACTTCTGAACAGTTTGTCCAAAAATAATAAAACTGGCCTTGTTAGATTCAGGGCGACATGTCGAGTCGAGTGATATCCAATTTTCCCATATCGGCCATTTTGTCTGTCGGCCATTTTGAATTATGTGCTAAAATGCTGTATTTTCTGAACGCATGAACGAATTGTTACGAAATTCGCTATGGGTCATCAGTACGATGCCCTGAAGGAGCCTGAGAAGTTTCGAAACAGCGCCACCTAGTGGTCAAAAGTTATATGAAAAATTCCAAAAAGGCTAATAACTTTTGAATAAATCTACCTATTGAAATGCCACTTGTCTTAATATATTCCTTGGGTCAAGCCAAAAACATAGATACCAAGTTTTTCTTTTTTGGCCGAACTTCCTGTCCACCATCTTGATTTTCATTCAAAAGCTACTTTTTCGAACTCCTCCTAGAACGTTTGTCCGATTTTCACCAAAATCGAATCGCATCATCTCCAGACCGTCCCGACCAAAAGTAATGGATTTCGTGTCGATAGACAAAACCGTTTTCATATACCGCAGCAGCAAAGTTGAGGCATAATGAAAAATGACTATTCAGGCTTTATATCTGCAATGTCTCGACATATTGACACCTAACTTTGTATGTGTCATTGTCACTTCACTTTGACCACATCACATCGAGTTCATAACTGCGCCACCTATTGGTCGAAAGTGATAAACCATTAAATCATCTCATAAGTTACTGTATGCATGATTTTTTGACCATTTGCCGAAATTCCTCTTAAAATGTCTTTAATTGCTCATTTTTTTAGTTGATCTGACACTTTCAGCCATGTTGGCATGTCTTATCGTCTTCTACTGCTTGGCCCCGCATAATGGCTGCTTGCAGCTATATTTCTGTGGTGAATTTAATAGATTTTTTTCAATAGATCTTCCAGCGCTGTGTAGTAACGGTGTTGAATGATCGGCCTGCGACTGGCACTGCGCTGTTTATTATTGGTCTGAACAATAAACGGTCCTTGAAGCACAAATGAGTAGCGCAGTTTCGTTCCGCTTTCATTTCGTTTGCCATTTGATGCTGGGCAACGTTGTGGCAAAATAAGAAATTTTGGTCACACCGGGAGGAAAAATGGTCGCAGTCCGGAGCTCTGATTATTGATCTGCCTGCATTGAAACCATTATGTGAGAACTAAACTGAGCTTGACGATGACATCACTGTTTTCTCCAGTGCGGCTGTACAGCCGAAACAAACGTTGTTGCATTATTTTCCTGTTATCACTGTAAAGCTGCTTTGAAACAATCTGTATTGTAAAAAGTGCTATATAAATAAAGGTGACTATGATTTGAAAGTATCTGGCAATTGTCAGCATATTTACATCACGTTAATAACTAAACATGCCATTATCATTTTAATCTATTGACAGCCTTAAGCTAATGGAAATATATTTCTTTTATAAAGAGGCATGCTGTTTTGATCATTATTCTCTCTAGATTTTGTCAAATTGACTATAACAAACAGGTTAGCTTACTTTTTGAAGTATAATGACTGCCATATTATTATGAACAGGAATACAAGAGATACATGAATCTGGCAGGTATCTGATATGAAGAGCAAAAGGTAGATCAGACCTTCCTCATGCTGTAGGCGAAGAGAAAGCCCATGTTATAGCCCACCTCCCTGAGGAGAGATAGGGTCTGCTGATGGTCATCTTCAGTCTCTCCACAGAAGCCTGTGATGAAATCACTGCTCAGACTGACTCCTGAAACAGAATTTATCAGGGACAGAGAGGAACATCATAAACCACAGCACTTCATTTACATCAGCTCATATTTTGACACAACATTGATTGAGGCATGGGACAAAACATTTGAAATCATTCTTTGACATGCATTTTAGTATTTTTATCAAAATTATGATACTATTTCTCACCTGTCACCTGCTCAAACATAACTCAATATTTTATATAGATTAATAGAAGTTAAACTAAAGAAAACAAGTATATACATGTATCCTAAATAGCATTTATAAATACAATTTACTGTTATGCCCAGATGGTTCATTTTATAATATACCTCTTTGGTCCCACTTTAGGTGTCTTTAAATACTATGCACTTACATTATAAAATTAAGCATTTGATAATGTAGTTTTATTGTGTACATACATGCTGTTCTGCAAAACTATTGTCAGATTTGCAATAGCTATTTACTGTTATTGAGTTTAGGATTTGGGTATGATTAGAGGTAGGTGTAGACGGTAGGCATTATGTCTAAGGTTAAGTTTAAGGTTAGATGCAACAGTCAACAGTGTAATTACATTCCGCTACTTTAAATGTAACTACAGTGTAACTACAACTAACAACAGCAGTATACCAAAAAAAATGTAATCCAACAAAAAGTAGAATTCTTACTGCTACATTTGATCATTTTAATTTAAAAACTTAATTTAAAACTACAATTACAAATTCAAGATTCAAGATTCAAGAGTGAAAGTGCTCACATGTAACACATTGGTCCAACATTTGAAGTGGATCAAAACCTTTCATCAAAGTTATACATGAATTTTGAACAATACATGTTCTTGTCTTAGGACATGATTTACTTTTGATTTACTTTCATGGTTTACTTTTGACAACTTTGATTTACTTTTTTGATCCACTTCAAATGTTGACTACTATATATATATATATATATATATATATATATATATATATATATATATATATATATATATATATATATATATATATATATTAGGGGTGGAACGATACATATATTCGTATTGAACCGAAACGGTACGGGTGTTACGGTTCGGTGCGCGAATTTGCACGGAGAATACACGGTATAAAAAATAAATAAAACTCTAAATAGCGATAAATTTCATGTCTGAGAGAGTGAGGCGCGGGTGCGATCAAACTCTGTGCGTGTGTGTGCGTGTGTGTTTGAGTGAGAGAGAGAGAGAGGCGCGCGGACGAGATCAAACAGTGTGCGTGTGTGTGTGAGTGAGAGAGAGAGAGGCGCGCGGGCGTGATCAAACAGTGTGTGTGTGTGTGTGTGTGTGTGTGTGTGTGTGAGTGAGAGAGAGAGAGGCGCGCGGGCGCGATTAAACAGGAAAACATAAAAACATAGGCTACTCCGTCATTTTGTTCATACAGGGACATCATTCAAACTGCAAAGTGTTTACTTATAGTTGTATACACTCACAATAAAACACAACATTGTGCTTTTGTCGCTCTAAACTCTTGCCAAACTGTAACCTACAACTGTCACCCAACCAAAAATCGAATCTGTTGTTTTTTAAGTTACAAATTCTACATTGATTTAAAAAGAAAATCAAATGTGTTTTTAATGGTGGTATTATTTTATATGGAAATCAATTATTTATAATTCAGATGAGAATAAAGTTAGGGTTAGTTATAATGAAGGAAAACAGCAAATTAATTTTAAATTCATTGAGGTACAATTATCAAACATATCTCAAGGTCTTTTTGTCTTTTTATTAATTTAATTAATAAACTAATTATATAAAACTATTGTCAGTGCACTACAAATAAACTGGTTCTATGCCTTTATTAATAAAACTTATTTAAAAAATACAAGGCTTAACACATTTATAAAAATGCCTTCTGCATTTTTGTTTTGCTTTTCACTCTATTGTACCGAAATCGTACCGAACCGTGATGTCTGAACCGAGGTATGAACCGAACCGTGACTTCTGTGTACCGTTCCACCCCTAAAATATATATATATATATATATATATATATATATATATATATATATATATATATATATATATATACACACACATATATACATACGTACGTACATACACATATATATATATATATATATATATATATATATATATATATATATATATATATATATATATATATATATATATATATATATATATATATATATATGTATATATATTTTAAGGAACACTTAATACTAATGCAATTAATGTCTAATAAAGGTTGTTTCAGGGATTAAAGTGAAAAAAATTCTTATGACTGAAATTTTTTTCAGGCCAAGTCATATTCCTGTAACTTTATTTAAATAGTCGAGACCATAGCGTTTTAAGGGGAGATGTTTTAAACCGCTTTAATATTGCTAGTTTCCATATTTTAAAAGCTATTTTAATCTATGAAAAACAATTACTTATCTTGACAAATAATCAACCATCTACATAACTTTTTAGTGCATATTTTTTATTTATCTTATTAGACCAAATAATGCTAAACTATATTAATATAATATATAGTTTGTTTCATGTCAAATCGTTTTGGCTGAGGGAAAGTCGGGAAAGTTTCATAACTTTATATATTTGGTCAATTTAACTTTAACTTTGTAGCCTATTAGAGAGCTGACTTATGTTTGACTGAATTGTTTGCTTTATTTCTTATTGTATAGCTTATTATAGCCTACCTATTAGGCTACTTATACGTTTGAACGGGATATTATTGATCATTAAAACTGACATTTAATAAAAAGATACAGGGTTGTTTAATTGTATATATTCTAAAATATATAAAATATTCTTTATATATATATTTACTATGATAGTATATATATATATATATATATATATATATATATATATATATATATATATATATATATATATATATATATATATATATATATAAAGAATATTTTATATATTTTAGAATATATAAAATGCATTCTCTTCACTAGCCTATATGTGTACATGCATGCATAATACAATAAAACGATACAACCCTGTCTGTTTGTTAAATGTTAGTTTTAATGATCAATAATGTTTCATATTTTTAAAATGAAAACAAAAAGCAGGGTTGTGTTTTATATTTCGTGTTGTTATAATATGCAGTGAAGATAATCAATGTAGGGCCTACCGTTGCCTGAGCCAAATTTGTGTGGCCATTAATATGTTTATGATAATATGTTCATTTATAAATGAAAAGAGGCAGAGTTGCATTTTATACCATATTTCGTTTGCCTAAAATATACACGAAGAGATAACCGGAGTAGCCAGAGCGAGCTGAGTGACGCGATCAAGTACGCACTGTTCCATTTGCAGAATAACCGGACTCGCGTCCTCTCGCCCTCGGGAATTCGTTCTCTTCAGTCGAACTTGGCAAGTCTGAACTACCAGGATGCAAGTCCGAAGTTTGCGCCGTGCACGTTTGCGCGCTCGGGCTCGGACCGTAGCAAACGAGCTGTAGCCTGACTGAAACGGAGCAGTTTTTCCGTGAGCGCGAATGTAAAACGCGGAGTGGACCATGAGCGGAGTGATTACAGAATGCTTAGAGTGGAGAGAGGAACGTGCTTTCGCTCCACTCCAGACTTTATCACATCCCCCTCAGCAGGGTGAATACTCGTCTTTCCTTAATATAAGACCTATTCAAACTAAAATTAAGACATTTATCACACTATTTGAGAAATGAAAGCCTATTTAAGGCCTTAAAATTATGAAAAGTTAATTTAAGACATAAGGACAGACGGGAACCCTGCAATTGACGGAAATCCGTCATAGACTCGCTGCAATTGACGGAAATCCGTCGTAGCGACGGAGAACTTTAATCCCTGTTGTTTTAAAGCACTTCCATGACCTAATCTAAAGAGAACTATTTTACAGTTAAGTTATTATCTAACTCTTATGAGCTAATTAAACAATAATAATTTGGTTAATTACATTGACAGTGAATGAAGAACTCACTATTTGTATATAGCCTATTAATATATTAATGTAGAGACTACAACATATTAACCATGAATTAACTAATAATTTGCAAATGATTTGTTAGTACTTTATTACAACATACTTATTATAAAGTGTTACCAAAACACCTAATATAAAGTGGGTCTACCTCTTTTATTAGGCTTCACACTTGTCAGATATTAACAGAAACGTTAACATTTCACATGCCACAAGTTCAAAAAGGTCACACAGGTATAGTTTATTAGGGCCCAAGCCTTGAAAAGGCGAAGGCCCTATTGTCTTCCTTAGGATTATTTATTAGGGCCCAAGCCTTGAAAAGGCGAAGGGCCTATTGTTTTCCTAAGGATTATTTTTTTTTTCTCTATTATTTTTCTTACGACCTTTCGGGCACTTTTGGGGCTCTTAACGTGCTCGAAAACTCTTGAAACTTTGCACACGGGTCAGAACCCGCGGCCATCAGGGCCGGGCTGAAGCTGGTACCCGGGCGTGGCAGGGGGGCTCGACAGCGCCCCCCTGGAACGGGGTCCGAAATCATGGTCCATAAATCAAACACGCTTGCATGTAATAATATGAAACTCGGTACACATATAGATCTCATCGGTTCATATATTCTTCATGCTCTTACTTTTTACCCCAGCCCAACAGGAAGTCGTCTATTTAGGGTTGTTTGAAAAACGCATGCAATGGAATTCGAAATAAAGTTATAGCGCCACCAACTGGCAGCAGGAAGTGTGTCACTTCCTAAATGCTTTGAAATCACCCTCTTATTTTTACCCAATTTGCTTCAAACTTTATGTGTATAATGTAAACACATGGCAGATGTAGACCTGAGAAAGGTTTTTTGATATCTTAGATACTGTTGCCGTGGCAAAGCATCAAACTTTAATATTCTTGTTTGATGCTCTGAGCCAATATGGCAAGCCATTTTAACATTTAATCATTTTAACCTACTAGTCTCTATTTTCATGCTACTAGTACTTATTTTTTAGATACTAGTATCTATTCCATTAAATACTAGTACTTATTCATTTGCGACTAGTGCTTATTCTTTAGTACTAGAGCCTATACTTTAGATACTAGTGCTTATTCTTTAGATATTCTTTTGAATACATATTAGTAGCTAATGAATAAGCACTGGTATCTATTTAATAGGTACTAGTATGCAATGACTTAGAACTAGTATTTATTGAATAAATACAAGTATCTATTAATAGCTACTAGTATCTAAAAGGTCATTTTCTCTCTCTCTCTCTCTCTGAGCCAACATGGCAAGCCGTTTTAACATTTAATCATTTTAACCTACTAGTCTCTATTTTCATGCTACTAGTACTTATTTTTTAGATACTAGTACCTATTCCATTAAGTACTAGTACTTATTCATTAGCGACTAGTGCTTATTCCGTTTAAACATTTAATCATTTTAACCTACTAGTCTCTATTTTCATGCTACTAGTACTTATTTTTTAGATACTAGTACCTATTCCATTAAGTACTAGTACTTATTCATTAGCGACTAGTGCTTATTCTGTTTAGAATATTCAAAGTGCTTATTCAATTTTTATGCTTATTTATATTTTCAGAGCAGAAATTTCACGTGGAAAGACAGAATGTCACATTATAAAAGGGCTCTAAAATCAGCCAGGGCTGAGCATATCCTCAAACTAATAGAAAATAACCAAAATAATCCAAGGTTCTTATTTAACACAGTGGCTAGACTAACAAATAATCAGACAGCAAAATATTCCGTTACAATATTGTAGTAATGATTTTATGAATTACTTCGATGAGAAAATAGAAAGCATCTGAAACACAATTGTAAATGTACAATCCTCTATGGTGTCTTATGACTCAGCCTCAATTATGGCCCCTCTAGAACAACTACACCGCTTTACAACTATAGGACAGGAAGAACTAAAACTTATCATTGCATCTAAACCAACAACATGTTTATTAGATCCAATACCCACTAAACTACTTAAAGAAGTGTTACCTGTAGTGGAAGAGCCTCTTCTCAATATTATTAACTCGTCTTTATCTTTAGGTCATGTTCCAAAAATATTCAAGCTGGCAGTAATAAAACCTCTCATTAAGAAACCGCAATTAGATCCAAATAACCTAGCAAATTACAGACCCATTTCAAATCTTCCATTTATGTCTAAAATACTAGAAAAAAATTGTGTCCGCTCAATTGTGTTCTTTCTTGCAAGAAAATGATATCTATGAAAAATTTCAGTCGGGATTCAGACCGCATCATAGCACAGAAACTGCGCTAGTTAAAATTACAAATGATTTACTCTTAGCTTCTGACCAAGGCTGTATCTCAATACTAGTTCTACTTGATCTTAGTGCTGCGTTCGACACTATAGATCATAAAATACTCTTAGATCGACTACAAAACTACACTGGTGTTCAGGGACAGGCATTAAGCTGGTTTAGATTGTACTTATCAGACCGCTACCATTTCGTCTGTTTAAATGGGGAAAAATCAAAGATAACATCAGTAGACTATGGAGTGCCGCAAGGATCTGTCCTAGGCCCTCTGCTATTCTCAATATACAGTGGTGCTCAGAATTAATGGTACCCCTGGTAAAAATGATAAAAAATGGCTATAAAAAATAAATCTGGATCGTTTATCCTTTTGATCTTTCATTAAAAAAATTGGCAAAATCCCAACCTTTCATTGAAGTAAAAGATTTGAAAGTGGGGGGGAAATCACATTATGAAATAAATATTTTTCTCCAAAACACGTTGGCCACAATTATTCATACCCCTAGAATTTTTTATGAATAAAATATCTATGAAGTATATTCCCATTAATATTTACATTTTTTAGCACACCAGGGTGACTAGGAACATGAAATTGTCCAGCTATAACTTATTGTGTTACAGGAGTTTAAATATGAGGAAGCACAAAGGCCAAATTCCCTTAATCATCCATTACAATGAATAAAACCACAGAACATGGTTCTGATGTGCATCTAAAGATTGTTGAGCATCACAAAATAGAAAGTGGATGTAAGAAAATAGCTAAAGAATTGAAAAATCCCATTTTGACCATCAGGGCAATAATTAAGAAGTTATAATCAACTAAAGATGTTACGAATCTGCCAGGAAGAGGACGTGTGTCTATATTTTCTTAATGGACGGTGAGGATGAAAGTTTGAGTGGCCAAAGACTCTTCAGGGATAACAGATGGAGAATTGCAGAGATTAGTTGAGTTTTGGGGGTCAGAAAGCCTATTAAAAAAAATCAAACAACCCCTACATCACCACATGTTGTTTGGGAGGGTTTTAAGAAAAATGCTCCTCGCTCCTCCAAATACAAACTCAGCATATTCAGTTGTCAGACACGACTGGATCTTCAAACGGCACAGGGTTCTGTGGTCAGATTAAACAAAAAAAAGAGCTTTTTGCCAGCAAACACGCTAGATGGGTTTGGTGCACACAAGGATAAAAAGTATCCCATGTGTACAATTTAATATACCGTTGGATCTTTAATGTTGTGGGCCTATTTTTCTGCTGGAGGTCCTGGACTTCTTATTCAGATACATGGCATTGTGGATTCTATCAAATATCAACAGATAAAAAATCAAAACCTGAGGCCTTCTGCTAGAAATCTTATAATGGGCCGTGGTTGGATCTTCCATCAGGACAGCGATCCAAAACAAACATCAAAATCAACACAAAAATGTGTTAGGGAGCACAAAATGAAGCTTCTGCCATGACCGTCCCAGTTCCCTGACCTGAACCATATAGAAAATGAGTGGGCTGAACTGAAGAGAAGAAGCATTAACATGGATCTGGGAATCTGAAGGATCTGGACTGACTCTGTATGGAGGAATAGTCTCTGATCTCTTGTCAGGTGTTCTCCAAACTCATAAGGCATTATATAAGAAGACTCAGAGCTGTTATCTTGGCAAAAGGAGATTGCAAAAAGGTATTTAATAAAAGGGTATGAATAATTGTGGCCAACGTGTTTTGGAGAAAAACATTTATTTTATAATGTGATTTCCCCCCCACTTTCAAATCTTTTACTTCAATGAAAGGTTAGGATTTTGCCAATTTTTTTAATGAAAGATCAAAAGGATAAACGATGCAGATTTATTTTTATAGCCATTTTTTATCATTTTTACCAGGGGTACCATTAATTCTGAGCACCACTGTATATGCTGCCACTTGGTAATATTATAAGAAAACATGGAATTAATTTTCACTGTTATGCTGATGACACTCAATCATATATCTCATCACGACCAGATGAAAACACTAACTTATCTAACTTGACAGAGTGTCTAAAAGATATAAAATGCTGGATGACGTGTAATTTCCTGCTATTAAATTCAGATAAAACGGAGGTATTACTTATTGGTCCAAAAACTACCCACAAAATCCCTTACAATACAACTTTAATTTAGAAGGATGTCCTGTTACTTTATCCACCACAGTAAAAGACCTGGGTGTTATGCTAGACCGCAACTTGACTTTCGAAAATCATATTTCATATGTTACAAGAACAGCCTTTTTCCACCTTAGAAACATTGCTAAGCTACGTAACATGCTATCTGTTTCTGATGCAGAAAAGTTAGTTCATGCATTCATGACCTCGAGACTAGATTACTGTAATGCTTTATTAGCTGGTTGTCCTGCATCCTCAATAAACAAGCTACAGTTAGTGCAAAATGCAGCCGCTAGAGTTCTTACTAGGTCAAGAAAATATGATCATATAACACCAATTTTATCATCTCTACACTGGTTACCTATAAAGTTCCGTATCAATTACAAAGTATTACTACTGACCTATAAAGCCCTAAATGGTTTAGCTCCTGTGTATTTAACAGACCTTCTATCGCCATACAATCCATCGCGCTCTTTAAGATCACTAAATTCGAGGCTTCTGGTCATTCCTAGGATATCTAAGTCCACTAGAGGATGGAGGGCGTTCTCACATTTAGCTCCTAAACTCTGGAATAGCCTTCCTGATATTGTTCGAGACTCAGACTCGCTGTCCCAGTTTAAAACTAGATTAAAGACGCATCTTTTTAACCAAGCATTCACTTAATGCTTACCTTTTATACTACTGCTGAATCAATTCGAATGCATTAACATTATGAACATCAGCTATGCTAATTATTTCCCATCTGCTTTTCTGCTGTTATCTCGGGACGCTAGTCCCGAGGTAAATAGCGTTCGTCAGCTCCACTTTGTATCCAGCCTCTCACGGAGACTTCAGATGCACCAACACCTGTGATGAGATGACTAAACGCCTGTGGAGAGACGACTCGACGTCTGTGAAGAGACGACTCAACGCCGGCGATATGTTATGCCCTATATTAATACATGATTAACTAACTGTATTTTTCTATGTACATTTCTTAAATGCACTTTCTGTAAAGCTGCTTTGAGACAATGTGTATTGTGAAAAGCGCTATACAAATAAATTTGAATTGAATTGAATTGAAATTTCTTTCCCCCAAAAATAAAAAATAAATTCTTACTGACCCCAAACTTTTGAATGGTAGTGATTAATGTTACAAAAGCTTTCCATTTCAATTCTGTTCTTTTGAACTTTCTATTCATCAAAGAATCCTGAAATAAAAATGTAAAAAACTGTTTTCAACATGGATAATAATCATAAATGTTTATTGAGCATCATATTATAATAATTTCTGTAGGATCATGTGACACTGAAGACTGGAGTAATGATGCTGTAAATTCAGCTTTGATCACAGGAATAAATTACACTTCACTATATATTCACATAGAAAACCACTGTTTTAAATTGTAATAATATTTCACAATATTAATGTTTTTTTTGTTGTTGTTTTTTATCAAATAATTGCAGCCTTGGTGATCAGAAGAGACTTCTTTTAAAAACATACAAAATCTTACCGATCTAAAACTTTTGACCGGTAGTGTACATCTGTACAAGTTTGACAGATTAATACAAAATAATTCCTTAGTACATACACAACTATTTTATCAGTTCTGTAAGCAGTTTTTTTCCACTACCCAAGAATCAGTTGGTATATTCAATTGGTATATTTCATAGTGACAAGCTACCTGGTATTATTTTACGAATGTTCTCCACAAGCTCAAGATATGCCTCTCGGGTGTAACTGAAAAAGAAAACAAATGACAGGTTGAAGGAATTGAAATTATAAAGCACATCCACAAAGTCTTGGATTTCAATACAAATTTACTAAAGCTAAAGTACATATTCTCTAAAAAGATCAAGTTTATACAGTGACAACAAATATCCTCAAATTGGCAGTTCATAACAGCATAGGGCTGTGCCACTACAATCATATATTGTGATATTTTTATATATTGACATTTTAGATTATTGTATCAATATTTATTTTTTCATGTATTATTGCATTTATATGTTGTTTAAGCAGGTTGTTTAACCCAATAAAACACGCCTTGATTGCAACGTTTCTGTTTGATCCCTCTTTTGTGTTGCGGCTTGATACGAGCGGGTCGTAACATAAAATTGGGCGCTCGTCCTGGATTGCTGCATGTGTAAGTAAATACATAATGTCTTTAGTGTGTTCACCTTTTTGAATGAGTAGACTTCAGGTATTTAGAGTGTTCTCAGCTGGGTTTAAAACTATTCCATCAGGCACTGTTTGTTATTTTTTTACCTTTATTATTTTTGAAGGTTATCCTGGACGGGGGTTTTAAATCTCTGTTGGGATTACGCTTCGGGCTTTTGGTTTAAAACACCAATTGTCCTTGAGTTCAGCGCTTAAATACCGCCCCGAGTCCAGTACACCTTTGAAGATTAGGTAGGTTTAGTTAGTGTTGTTCATAATTAGGAACTGGAGTCTCTCATTTTCATTTAAGGTGACACTTTTGTTTTCTGCATCTGTATATTTGATGTCTGCTGAGTATGAAGATAATTTGAGAGATGACTTTTGGTAAGTCTTTGTTTATCTCTTTGTTTACCAAATAACCTAGCAAATTACAGACCCATCTCAAATCTTCCATTTATGTCTAAAATACTAGAAAAAATTGTGTCCGCTCAATTGTACTCTTTCTTGCAAGAAAATGATATCTACGAAAAATTTCAGTCGGGATTCAGACCGCATCATAGCACAGAAACTGCGCTAGTTAAAATTACAAATGATTTACTCTTAGCCTCTGACCAAGGCTGTATCTCAATACTAGTTCTACTTGATCTTAGCGCCGCGTTCGACACTATAAATCATAAAATACTCTTAGATCGACTACAAAACTACACTGGTGTTCAGGGACAGGCATTAAGCTGGTTTAGATCGTACTTATCAGACCGTTACCATTTTGTCTGTTTAAATGGGGAAAAATCAAAGATAACATCAGTAGACTATGGAGTGCCGCAAGGATCTGTCCTAGGCCCTCTGCTATTCTCAATATATATGATGCCACTTGGTAATATTATAAGAAAACATGGAATTAGTTTTCACTGTTATGCTGATGACACTCAATTATATATCTCATCACGACCAGATGAAAACACTAACTTATCTAACTTGACAGAGTGTCTAAAAGATATAAAATGCTGGATGACGTGTAATTTCCTGCTATTAAATTCAGATAAAACGGAGGTATTACTTATTGGTCAAAAAACTACCCACAAAATCCCTTACAATACAACTTTAATTTAGAAGGATGTCCTGTTACTTTATCCACTACAGTGGATAAAGTACATTTCTGAAATGCACTTTCTGTAAAGCTGCTTTGAGACAATGTGTATTGTGAAAAGCGCTATACAAATAAACTTGAATTGAATTGAAAATCTCATAACCCAGTGCGGGTTGCAACTGGAGCGTGTGTGTGTGACAATTCCGGCGGAGTGGCTGATGGGATTTGTAGTTCTAGTGCTCTAGTTTACCGGCGTCTCACGCGTGTGGTTGTATTGCTGTTGTGTTTCTCTGCTGCCTCTTTTAACAGAAATGTCGTCGGTGATCGAGGATTTCTTCTCATTTCCTTCTGAAATCTTACTGGAGAGATGCACGAAGGAAGAGTTGTTGCAGATTGCCGAGCGCTTTGATGTGGAGGTAACGAGTAATGATAAGAAGCTTAAAGAAAAGCTGGTGAAAGTTGTGAAAAATGCACTTTTTGAGCAGGGTGTTTTAGAGGTAAGAGCTCAAGATATTGATCCTGAAGAGTCTTTAACCTCTCCTCTTTAGGCTGCCGATCGAAATGTGAAATTTAGTGAGATGTCTCTGCAAGAGAAACAGTTATGTGTGGATGCAGAAAAATGACGTGCTGAGCGTGATGCTTGTGCACTGAAAGAAAGTGATCTTGAAATGAGAAAACTAGAGTTACAACAGAAACTGGACTTACGTAAACTGGAGTTACAATCTGAAAAAGAGGAAAGAGATTTTCAGTTGAGGAAAATGGAGTTAGAGTTGCGTGCCCAAACAGTTGAAACTCCACGTCACGCATCGTCTGTGAAAACCGTGTTTACTGCACCTGTTTTTGATGTTTACAAAAACAGTAGACTTGTGCCGCTGTTTTCGGAGAAGGAAGTAGAGAAGTATTTCCAACATTTTGAGCATGTTGCAGAGTCTTTAAAATGGCCAAAATAATTTTGGACCTTACTGTTGCAATGTGTTTTAGTAGAATGTTTATTCAGCGCTGACTATGGACAGCGTGGGAATTATACCGCGGCCAAGGCCGCTGTTGCCCAACACTTTGGCCTTCATGCCCCGTGAAAAAAAAATCATTGTACGGCCACAGTGGCCTGTGTGCCCCCCCTGGCCCTGTCCAAGTTCCATGTATAAAGTGCATGTGCGGCATAGTTGGCTTGCTTTGAATTACAGCGAGCCACCCAAGTCTCCGAACTTCCATTAGCGTTCCCATTCATAAAAAACTCCTGTGCTGTCGTCATAACAGCGATTCACAAAACAACGTCACTCACAGCTTTTAGCTCAAAAGTGTGCAAAGATAGAAATTTAAGTCATTAAATTCAAGTTCACGAAAACGTTTCCCTCCACTGCGACTGTCAGTCATTCTCATTCAGCATCAAACAGCGCGTCGCGTTCGGTTACAACACAGTCAACGATGAAACTCTCTCCAAGATGATTCAATGTTACTATTATTATACTTTATCTGTAGATAAAGATGGTTTCGCATAAAATGACTATCTTGCTGGACTTTATTGCTGTAACTTAATCATGTTACTTTCTGTGTCTGTTAGATCACAACACTGGAGAGCACTATAATTGTTCTTCACGCGCACAGTAACTGAAATTTAAAACTGTTAAAAGAAAAGGCTCAAACTATTGCATAGATAGGTACTGTATAATACACTACGCATTGCGAACACTATTCATTCCGGTGAAATCACAAAATAAAATGCACACAAACGGGTGTCCTATATACGTGTGTGCTTGAAATAGACTGTAACCACTGATGAACATATTCGGTTTTGATGAGAGAAAAAAAATATGCCGGGGGCGAATTCGAACCCGTAACCTCTGACACGCTTGGCAAACGATCTAAGCACTAGACCACAGAAGAACTCAAACAAAACTTGCAGATATATTAAATCATTATAACCTAAGCAGTTATTTAAAAAGTTTACTCGAGCGTATAGGCCTACACGAATGTTGTGTTGAGGTAATATTTACTAGGCAAAATATAGTCTGAAAATGCATTTGAGCTCTATGATCAGAAAAGGAATTATAAAACACTAAACAACTTACTCCGAACTTGAATCCTCGGGGTCAATTCGTTCTTCAAAATGGAACCGTCTGTCGTCTGAGTTTCAAATTCCACTGAGAAAAAGGTGAATTATTCCCATTTGTCCATAATCCTCTGAAGGAGTAACGTTAGCGTGCTTCCATCCATAAAACGCGATGAACTATCAGTGAATCTCTGATGAAGAATCTGTGTTTGGCATTGATCGGGGGCGTGCCGCGTGTGCGATGCATAGATCGCCTATTACCATGTCAATAGCTCTGGGGGTGTGGCGGGCTCAGCTCATTAAAAATAATGAAGGGAGAGTGAAAAAAAATGTAACTCTCCTTGGTTTCAAACGGATTACATAAACTGTAAATCTATTTTTTTTAAATAAATTACTTCATTTAAAAGAAGAGAATTTCAGCTTCATAAAGAGACATATCTCGTATCTCTGTGACAAGTATTGACAGAGTTATAGTTAATATTTCGGACGCGTTTCAGAACGGACCTCACTGACAGAGAGAAGGTAAAACACGCATCATGTTTATTTTCATTATTTGACGAAAAGCACAACACTTTGTTTTTATTGTGAGTATCCTCAAAAAAAATACACACTTAACAGGATCTAATGATGTACAACACTTATATTTAAGATCAAAATCAACAGAGTAATTTGATTCTCTTTTGCACTGATAAGGAAAAAATCCAGCAAAACGCGAGGACGCGTTTTCCGACCCCTAAGGGTTAACACACAAAAGAGTGATTATCAGTTCAACACAGTTATAGAAATTCTATTTGATTTTTTTTTTTTTTAAGTGCGCTGGTATGCAAAAAAATGCATCTAAAAATGCATCAGATTGATGCTTTAAAATATGGAATATATAAAATTTTCTTACGGGGGAGCATGCCCCCTGGACCCCCCTAGAGGGGTAATATCCTTCTCACCTTTTTCACCCCTGAACCGTTTTCATGCCTGATTATACATAAAATATATTTTCTGTCTGATTTTTTTTATCTGAAGCCAAATCAGATCACAGAAGGTAAAAAAAAAATTTTTTATTAAAAAAAGTCATAAAAAGCCATGTCTTATTCCAAATTAGGATGTTATGGTATCAATCTGAATGGGAAAACCATCGAATTGTACTCAATGGCCTTTGTGCCCTGTCATATGGCCTTGGTGCCCCTAAAAAAAAAGAAAAGGTGGAGGCCAAATGGCCTTGCCCCTAAAATTACATAATTACCACCCTGACTATGGAACAAAGTGGTGATTATGAAATTGTTAAGTCTGCTATTTTGCATGCTTATGAACTGGCACCTGAAGCATACCGCCAGAAATTTAGAAGTCACTTTAGGGCTGAAAACTGTACATATCTTGAGTTTGCCAGAGAGAAAGATAATTTGTTTGACCGCTGGTGTACTTCAGTAAAAGTAACCACCAAGGAACAGCTTAGAGAACTGATTCTTTTAGAGGAGTTCAAAAACTGTGTTCCAAATTCTGTTGCTATGTATCTCAATGAGCATAAAGTGAGTAAAATGTCCGATGCTGCTCTTATGGCAGATGAATTTGTTCTTACTCATAAAATTTCTGTCAATCACTTCAACGATTCTAGCAGGTCTAAGTTGAGCGTTACTGGTAGACCTAAACAGATGGTTTCATGCCAGAATACTGTGTCAAATATTGCTGATAATACTTCACGTATGAAAGCTGACATGGTTTGTTTTTACTGTAAGCAGCTAGGACATAAAATTTCAGACTGTATCGCTCTCAAAAGAAAGGGTGTTAAACCTGTGGGTTTAATATCTACATCAAATGTGAATCATACTCCTGCTCGATTTAATGAACAGGTTGAATGGGTAGAGATTACTGAGATGGAAAATGTTAAAAATAGTGTTGATTTTGCACCATTCCTCACTGAAGGGACTGTGGCTTTGCCTAATTCAGATAAGACTGTTCATGTACGCATCCTACGAGATACTGGGGTGGGGCAATCTTTTTTGTTGGAAGGACTTTTGCCGTTGTCTGAACGTACTGATACGGGAACCCATGTACTGGTTAAAGGACTTGAGATGGGGTTCATGGAAGTTCCTCTACACCGCATTCATCTTGATTCTAAACTTGTGTCAGGTGAGGTGGTAGTTGGAGTTTGCGCTATGCTTCCTGTCTCAGGTGTCACTTTCATACTTGGCAATGATTTAGCCGGGGGAAAAGTTTGGGAAAAGTCTGACACTGGTGTTCCACCTGTAGTGGTTTCTGTTGTTGAGAAATTAGATGGATCTTCTGACTGTCCTAATCTATCCCCTGCATGTGCAATAACTCGAGCGATGGCTAAGTATGCCAAATAAAACTGAAAACATTCCTTGTGATACTTTTGTTTCTGAAAATTCCTCTCAGCCAGAACTAAGTACTGATTGTATGGATGTGGAAGATGTGATTCCTGTGCATGATTCACATGCTGTTGATAATAATAAGACTGATAAGTCTGATACAGTGTCAAAATGTCTATTTATCTGTGATGACCATGTTAACACATCTTGCTCTTTATCTCCGCTTTATAGTGTGACTCGAGATGACCTTATCAAAGCACAGCAGGCGGATGATACTCTGCAAGAATTGTTCTCTTTAGCTCGTGAAGGAGAAGACAAGACTTCATCTCCCTTCTATTTTCTTCAAGATGGATTGCTTTATAGACAACAACCTATGAGCTTTGACTTTTCACTCGATCCTAGGATCCAAATCGTGGTTCCACTTAATTTCCGTCAAGACCTCCTACAATTATCACATCAGGGCATGGCTGGTCATATGGGGGTACGAAAGACCTATGATAGAGTGTTAAGGAAATTTTATTGGCCTAGGTTTAAGCGAGATGTGATTAACTATATTCGAGCCTGTCATACTTGTCAGATGACAGGTAAGCCAAATCAAAAGGTTCCATTAGCTCCCTTACAGCCTATTGCTGCAGTTACAACACCTTTTGCAAACTTGACTATTGATTGCGTTGGTCCTTTACCCCGATCTAAGGCTGGACATGCATATTTACTCACAATAATGTGTCAGACTACACGTTACCCCGCAGCTTATCCTCTGAGATCAATAACCTCCAAAGCTATTTTAAAGGCTTTAACCAGTTTCATGTCAATTTTTGGCATTCCAGAAACCATTCAGTCTGATCAGGGTTCAAATTTTATGTCCCGAAACTTTTCTAAGGTCATGCGACAACTTAAAGTTAAACATAATATATCGAGTGCTTATCACCCTCAAAGTCAAGGATGTCTGGAAAGATTCCATCAGACTCTTAAGTCACTTTTGAGGTCTTATTGTGTCGAACTTGACTGTGACTGGGAGGAAGGACTTCCTTGGATGCTGCTCGCTATTCGTGAGGTTGTGAGGAGAGCTACAGGAGAGCATAGGTTTTAGCCCTAATGAGTTGGTATTTGGACACACTGTTAGGGGCCCTATCGCTGTCTTGGCAGATGAGTGGACGAACTTAGACCCTCCTGAGAATGTTTTAGACTATGTAAGTAGTTTCCGTTATCGACTCTACGAAGCTAGAGCTATTGCTCTGTGGAAGTTAGCCAAATCTCAAGGAAAGATGCAGAGGTTGTTTGATCGCAAAGTCAAGTCCAGACATATCAGGCAGGTGATCAAGTGCTGGCGTTGTTGCCTGTTTTGACTACTCCTTTCCAGGCTAGGTTTGCTGGACCTTATACGATTGCGAAGTGTTTCCCGAATAACAACTATCTATTAAATACACCCGATCGTCGAAAGAAAATACAGGTGTGTCATGTTAATTTACTAAAATTCAATGGTCAGAGCAATGTCAGTGTCCCTTTGAGAATGCCAAATCTTTATTAGCAAATGCTCCCGTGTTGTCTACTCCTAATTTTGAAAAGCATTTTCTGCTTGCAGTTGATGCAAGCGCTTATGGTGCTGGCGCTGTTCTTTTACAAGAGGATTCTAATGGAATCGAACATCCAGTCAGTTATTTTTTCAAAAACATTCAATCGTCACCAGCAAGTGTATTCTACCGTGGAAAAAGAAGCATTAGCTCTTATTTTAGCCGTGCAACATTTCAAGGTCTATTTGAGCTAGGTATATTGTCCAGGCCGTGGGAGTTCCTGATTGGTTTTCCTCATACTAATTGTTAATTAGTTAGAGTATATAAGAGTGCTGTGCCTTCTTAGAAGAGGGCACTCTTTGGAGAAACTCTCCTCAGGAGTGGCTCCTAGTATTTTCTTACACATGTAGCGTCAAGATATTATTGTTTGTTAACCCTTTGTTTTCCCTTATCCCTAGACTTCTGTTTATTTTTATTATTGATTGTGGTATGTTTAACCCAATAAAACACGCCTTTGATTGCAACATTTCTGTTTGATCCCTCTTTTGTGTTGCGGCTTGATACGAGCGGGTCGTAAAACTACTTAAATTAGTTAGCCTAGAATTCTGCTGTGGTCTAGAGAATTGTGAATTTTAATTGTTATTTCCATCAAAATATACTTTTTATATATCACTATTGTGAAATAAATTGCTCATTTAAGGATTTGATCATATCACCCACTCATAGTTGTATTAAGTAATTAAAGTAATTACAATATTGACCAAAATAAATTACTTTTGTCATAATCAAGCAGCCCAGCTATTGTCTCTATGTGTAATAAGTTTAGCTGACAATACACAGCCCTATAAACGATTCTTACCCACGTCTCATAGCATGAAGAACCTGACTGCTGCCACTCTGTGCTGGCAGATGGATCTGCTTGCAGATGTTCCTTCTCTCCTGAATCAAGTGTAACACCTGAATTAACAAAAAAAAAAGTTAAATTAAATACTGTAATTACAGGCAAAGGAACATTTTCACCTCTTAACCGTTGCCAGAGCGTCGGCGCTCTGAGCGTTTTTTTTTTTTTTAATAGTTCAAAGTTACTATCAGATTTAATGTTATTACCTTAACAAACTATACATCATTAAAAAGATATAAGACTCAATGTTTAGTATTTGACCACTATTGTATTCTGAGAAACCTGTAGTGACAGTTATGTCTTAATTTGTGTCTGGAGTTATGTAATCAAAAAATGAGTCGATACCTTTAATATGAATTATGAGCGTCAGCCGCTCTCATTAAAAAAAAACTGAGATCGTGAGATCGTCATGACAGAGCTTGACAAAACAACGTCCATCAGGGCTTTTAGCTCAAAAATGTACAGATTTGGAGAAATATTGATAGATTCTCATAGGTTTACATCAGATTTATATAGACAGGAATCATATTTATTGAATATCTACCCAAATGCGTCGATTTATTCATTATGAGCGCTGGAGACTCTGATGTACTGTGTTTTCAATACATACTGGCAGCCTGAGGGCGCCCTGTGCACATATGCAGTCCATATTTGAAACACGAAGAAGAATCATATCATGTGACATTCAAGTCCCCATGGAACTCCCTGACATCAATACTAACAGAGATCGCTGTAACATGCGGATAAAGATGTTTTGAAGACAATAAACATGATTGCAAAGATATTTGATTTACCTGTGTTGTAAAGCCATGTCAGGTATTTTCATAATAATAGATTATATTTATAATGTAATGCTAATCGATATAGACTTTATCATCGTGCAGAACACTATACATAATATATTTTCTGTCCGATTTTTTTATCTGAAGCCAAATCAGAGCACAGAAGGTTATTAAAAACACTCGACTTGTGCTATAAAGTAAGTTTTAGAGCACAAACATGGTTTTAATCTCATAAAGTGTCATGAATTGATGGTGTGCTAAGCTAACATGCTAGCTAGCTTGGTGCACCTGCTACCTAGCTGTTATATTTATGAATATTTCTAAATAGGACTGCTTGCTGAAATGTTTCTTTTTTCAAGAAGGTCATTTTATATAGTTTCAAATGTAAGGTGAGAACTTTGAGAACTTTCCCTAAAAGAGATTAGGGGTTGAAACAGTGTGAATACCCAGTCGTTAGTAATTATAATGCAGACAAAAGAAAGCATATTTACAGCCATAACCAGGCTGGAGAGGTGTGAATGTGTGCAGGGGAGACTGACACTGAATGAAGATCGTTTAGACCACAACACAATAGAGAAAATAGACTGAATAGATGCTTAGAAGATGACAATAAACATCAGTTTGCATTTTAGAGTCTAATCAAAATAAAGTCGGATGACATGATCTTGAAAAACATTTAACTAAATAAAGAGTTTTAGACATATCTTCAGATTTTAAATATGACATGGTCAGACATGTGGCTTTAGCTGCAGTGCATTTCTAGATTGATACAATGCCAACTTCAATTTTATTTTCATGAAAATATTTCATAAAAATACATTTCTAATAACTTGACAAAACTTTGAAGCTATTTATAACCATTTTTTTTTTAATTATGACAATAATTAATTCTACATTTGCAATAAACTGCCAGGTGTCAGCTTTCAAATGAGATCATACTTGTGCTTTTAGAACAAATGGTTCATGAACTGTATCTGTTTCAGTTTGGGTATGCCATTTCTGGGAATTTTTCAAAAGTGGGGTTGCAGCTTAACAGGTTAAATAGCCTATGCCAGCGCATACCCTTTTTTTGGTGTTAAAAAACTACTATAAGGATTTACTAAAGACATGCAGTGAGAAATTAGAGATGAAAAGGTGTGGAAAGTTATTTTTGCGGCTGACCTTATTGCATATGCATTTGTAGGAGTTTCCCTTTCAGATATTTAAATAAATCATGCAATGTGGGTTTGCGCAAGTCAATTACTGTTTTTTGCGCCATTATTTACCACCTCAAAAAGTATGTCTTAACTAGGGATGTCCCGATCCAATCACGTGATTGGAAATCGGGCCCGATCACGTGGTTTCAGACTCAATCGGAATCGGACGTTACCTCCCGATCAGGACTCAGATATATGTAAATTAGGGGTGTTACATGTATTCGTAATTGAACCATTTCAGTATGAGGCTTCCGGTTCGGTACGCATACAACCGAACAATTCCTAGGACCATTTTTCCTGCCGACAAAATCCGCGCTGGCGCGATCACCACAACGTTGCGCAACATCAAATGGCAAGCGTAATGAAAGCAGAACGAAACTGCGCTACTCATTATATTGTGCTTAACGGACCATTTATCAGTTCCGACCAGCAACATCTGTGCAGCGCGAGATCAAGCAACAACTGTGCTAAGAGATCCAGTGAAGAAAACATTTAAATTCGCCACTGAAGTAGGCTAATAACATTGCTCTGAGATCTAGTGAGGGGCATTCAAATTTCTCCGTTATTAACCTAGATCTCTATTAGATTAAACAGCGCTGACGTGGGAACCAGGAGAAACATTGTGCCGTGAATGAACATTGATTTAATGTTGCAATTCAAAACTGAAATATTATATAAATATATATTTAAATGTTTTTTTTAATTTGATTACCAAAACATTATTTGTCCATCCTTCAAAGATTACCCTCATTTATAAACCTGAAAGTTTCAAGATGTAGGAATACTCAAACTTATTTAAAAATATATTTTCTTTTAATAAATAGGAAATGTCTCTGGCATTTCTTTCTTTTTGCTGTATCGTATCGAACCGAACCATGAATTTTTTTAACTGTTACACCCCTAATGTATATATATATATTCTCTTTTTTTTTATACACTTTTAAAACACTTTTTATTTTGCGTTTACATGCCTGCCGGGTATTTTAAGTTGAGGTGCTATTTGTTTTTATATTAGACTTTTTCTATATTTACTGTTGCAGTAAAGGACAAAAGTGAAGAATTTAGGTTATTTATCACTTGATTGTTCAAGCTGCCTCATAGAAGTGCTCTGTTTGTTAACAGAGTTATTTAATGTTAAAATAAGGTGAATTAAATAAAAAATAAGGAACATCCTAGATCTGTTTTTTCGCTCTTCTTTATTTTTTTTATGTATTATATAAGTATCGGATCGGGACTCTGTATCGGTAGAAACTCAAAATCAAATGACTCGGAGTCGAGGGCAAAAAACCTGATCGGGACATCCCTAGTCTTAACCCACTTTGCGCTTGACATGGCTGCTATAGTTGCTGGTAGGAGGACGAAATTGCAGAGAACAGAGAGCGCTTGGTAGAGGGGAGAGAATTTTCTCCACTCACGTTAATTTATTTGGAATGCCAGAAGAAAATGTTATTCTTACATATTGTTTGCCAAACCATGTTTTTTTTTATTTACTACGCTTGTGTTTGTGCTGCTCTTGGTAGTGTTATAGAGAACGTCCTGGTTGCGTATGCAACCCACCGTTCCCTGAAGGAGGGAACGGAGGACGTAGTCGACTTTGACTGAATGGGGATCACGCTAGGGAGCCAATTGTCTTTGAGTACTATTGAACAAGCCAATGTAATTGGCGTGCGTGACTTATATCACACACTCCGCCCCCGCAACGCGGGTATAAATACGGAAGCGGATGCACGCACTAGTTGCTTTTCGCTGAGGAGCCGAGCGTAACTCGGGGTCAGCGGTGGTCCAGCGGTAGTGGCGAAGGGACTATGTCCTCCGTTCCCTCCTTAGGCCAGGAAAAGTCATTGCTGTTCCTACAGGACCACTGGGAAAGCGTTCCCTGACAAGGAAGGAAGGGACGCTGCGGAAGCCACAACCTACTGAAGGAGGTAACGTGGAAAATACACATATGAACAGGTGAAGACCGGGCAGTCCAACACATGGAATGTCACTGGGGTAGCTCCAGCCTAGACAGGGGGAGACTCGCCGGACAGTGACGGCAGAGCAGACTCTGCCAAGGGAAGACACCGACTCGCCGCGGTGAGCCGTACCGTGGAATACACATATGGGATCACCATAGGGATCGCAACATATGGACCCAGCCTAACACAGGTTCCACAAGCTTACGAGTGGTAGGCCTAACACCGGGCGTTCCGCCACGTCCGATGTCAGAGGGGTACGGAGGAACTCAACAGGGTTCAGAAAGGACCCTACTGGAGCAATAGGCGCACGTATCTAGTCCATAGGAGTGGAATGGCGCAACAAGCCGTGTGATAAAGTCACATTAGCTGCCACCGCTGGGGAAGCAGCACTGGCACACACACATACACATATATATATACGCACATACATACTGACCTCGTTCAAGTCGATCCTCCCTGCCTTTGCCACTGTCATCAGAGCGGGTGCACACGCGATGCTGATAGCACATGGACATTCTTCCATTTCTCCACTCTCCCTTCCATATTCTTTCCCGGTCATTTCATACACTTACACTGCACCGTCTTGTTGTTTCGCCTCTGTGTTGTTTGTCTGTGTGGGCGTAGTTGTCTTCCGGCGGGGAGGTTTCGCCAGCCGAACCGAACGATTGAGCGGCGACCATTTATGACGTCATGGCCGGGTCGCGCCGGTGAATTGAAACCGGAAGCTGACGAAACCATTGTCTAGTGTGAATAGGTGTTCCTGTGGGTATTTGAATGGAAAAATTATGTGTTAAGTGTATTATGTGTGAATGGATTACGTGTTTATTATTATATATAGAGATATTTTATGGGAATGGACTATCAAATAGGTGAAGTATTTGTATGTGTATTAACTGTTTGTTATATGTTCCCTGAAATTGGTGTGGCCCAAAAGGGGCGGGGTTTGGCCTATTTAAGCCAAGGCCAAACCTAAAGTCAGGACTTGTTAACCAAGTCGGAAGCGAGAGTGCAACTGTGGTGCCTCAAGCAAGGAAAACCTTTGTGTGCTGTAGATACGTTTTTTTATAAAGTTTTTCGTCTTTGTTTTTTCTGTGGTTATACCTATTAGGTTTTATTTTTTTTGTTTTCTTTTGAGTGCATCTGTAAATATACTTCACTGTGGACGGCCTCCTTATTGGCACTGTAAATAAATTCCACCTTGCACGAAGTGCTTCTGCGAGTGCGCCATCCTTTACATCCGTTCACGGACTCACATCTCTCCACGAAGGCGAGCTGGTGGGCTCGTCTTCATCACATTTGGTGGCAGCGGTGGGATGGCGACTCGCAAGACAGCGCCAGAGGTAAGAAACCCAGGGTGGGTTTACGATCCACAGTGAAGGCAGCGTCAGAGGAGGAGGAGACCTGGAAGTCTGGTGAGACTACAGAGGATGAAGAGGGAGCCACGAGTCTTCCCAGAGTCTCACCAAAGACCAGTCCACAACCAACCAAGTCAATCACTCCTGACGCTACAGCTGGCGAGGGTATGGTTTCCCTGATGAGCAGATTTCTTGACACTCAAGAGCAGAGAGAGGAGCGATATCTGCGGGAGCTCCGAGGTCTTCGTGAGTCCATCGTGCAGTCGATCCGTCCGGCTGAGATGTCACTGGATGCAGAGAGCGTACGAATGGAGCTACCAACACCAGCACCGAAGGTATCCACAAGACACAGACCAGCCTACTTCCAAGACTCCCTGAATTCCGCAGCACCGAGAGAGCCATTGCACTGGGCTGATCCGAAGATGCCAAGCTTCTATGAGGGGGAAGATATCGAGAATTATCTTCGGCGGTTCGAGCGTCTGGCCAGGACCTGGAGGTGGCCCGAGGAGGAGTGGAGCTACCGTCTGGTTCCGTTGCTGAGAGGGCGAGCATTAGAAGCATATCTGGCAATGGACGAGGAGCAGGCTGAGGTCTACAATGAGCTGAGGGAAGCACTGCTGGAGAAGTTCAATTTATCTCCAGAGACCTACCGCCAGCGCTTCCGATCGTCTACAGTTCCACCTGCAGAGTCGCCAACAGAGACTTACCACCGGCTAAAGAATCTGTACAAGCGGTGGGTGCGACCGGAGGAGCACTCTAAAGAGGAGATCGGAGAGGCCATCATCCTGGAGCAGCTTCTTCGGGTGCTACCCTATGATGCACGCACCTGGGTGAGAGAGCACGAGCCGAGGTCAGGACTGGAGGCGGCAAAGTTGGCACAGCAGTACCTGAATGCTCATCGCAGCGGTCTTCGTTCTCAACCACTCAAAGGTACTGTACGGGGTGGTTCGCATAACACTGGGTCTGAAAGGGGTCGTGTTGAACTAGCTGACTGTGTATCAAAGTCAACGACCAAAGACTTGCTTTGCTTTTACTGCCAGCAGCCAGGCCACAAGGCAGCTGTGTGTCCCGCTCGCAAAGCGAAGCTTACGGGCTTTTGTTTTGTGCCTAGAGAAGGGGAATGTGATTTTGACTCTGTGGGGGAGGGTCAGAATGTATATGATGTGACTGCTAATGGACATGCCCTAAAGGCACTCTTGGACACTGAAGTTCTCTGTCAATGTTGAAATCATGCTTTGTGAATAATGTCAATTATGTGGATACTACCTCTGTTCAATGCGTACATGGGGATGTAAAGCAGTATCCCCGGGCTGAGATAATGGTGGAGGTACAGGAACAAATGTACTTGCTTAATGTTGCCATAGTGGACAATTTACCAGCGGATATGATTCTAGGAAGAGACTTGCCAGTGTTATATGAACTCTTGCAACCCACCATTAAGGACTCTGAACATTCTCTTGCCACTGCCACTGTTATAATTTGTCATGTCCTGCTCTTACTCGAGCTCAAGCCAGGGTAGGTCTGCAGCCACTGCCAGACTTAGAGAGTAGTCTGTTGCAGGGCGGGACTAAAGGCCCTAAAAAGTCACGGCGCCAAAGGCGGCTTGCAAAGTACCTGGGTACCCCAGCCTCTGAAGCCTCGGTGGAGGGCCTTGAAGTTAATGGCTGGAAGGTCCCAGCGAACATAGCACAACTCCAAAGGGAAGATGAAACTTTAAAACCCTTATTTGTCAAAGCTGAGTGTGGAAAGAATGTGAATCTGTGCAAAGAAGAATATGTAGTGGTGAATGGTGTGTTGTATGTGCGAACGAATGATGTGACTCGTCTGATTGTACCATCTTGTTGTCGTCCTTTAGTTCTGCACCTTGCACACACTGTTCCATGGGCTGGCCACCTGGGCCAACAGAAAACATATGCACGCATTAGCTTACGCTTTTACTGGCCCACCCTATACACTGATGTACAAACGCACTGCAACACCTGTGCTATTTGCCAAAAGACGAGTGCTGTGTCCCAGCGGGGCAGAGCACCCCTGCAACCCCTTCCTGTCATTTCTGCACCGTTTAGGCGGATCGCCATGGACATTGTGGGACCGTTGGAAAAGAGCAGTGCTGGACATCGCTACATCCTGGTAGTCAACGACTATGCCACAAGGTATCCTGAGGCCTTCCCACTCCGGTCTATCACCACAACCAAGATCATCCATGCCCTGGTTCAACTCTTCTCCAGAGTCGGCATACCTGAGGAGATCCTGACAGACCAGGGTACGAACTTTACATCACGACTGATGGGGCAGCTGAACAAGCAGTTGGGCATAAAAGCCATCCGAACAACTCCATACCACCCTCAGACAGACGGTCTGGTGGAGAGGTTCAACCAAACCCTCAAGAACATGTTGCGGAAGTTTGTTGCAGACACAGGGCGAGACTGGGACAAGTGGCTACCGTTTGTTCTCTTTGCCTACCGAGAGGTACCCCAAGCATCAACGGGATTCTCACCGTTTGAGCTCCTCTATGGATGGCAGGTACAAGGACCCCTGGACCTACTGAAGAAAGGCTGGGAAGAGGAACCTGCATCCAAGATGGAGGAGAAAGGCGGCATCGTGCAGTATGTGCTAGAGATGCGTGATCACTTGGAGCAGTACAGAGAACAAGCCAAAGAGAACCTACAGGAAAACCAACTTGCACAGAAAAGATGGTATGACCAACACGCCAGGCTACGTCAATTCCAACCGGGACAGAAGGTATTACTCCTGTTGCCCACTTCAACAAGCAAGCTACTGGCTAAATGGCAAGGACCATACACCGTCGTTCGCAAGATGGGGCCAGTCACATATGAAGTGCATCATCCAGACAAAGGCAAGACCAGGCAGACCTACCATGTGAACCTGCTGAAGGAGTGGAAGGAGCCACCCGGTAAGGGACCCGAAACATCTCTTCTGGTGAGGAAGGTGGAGGTGGAAGAGGAAGAGGAATCAGAGGATGCAAAGAGGCAGCCGTCTGTGGTGAACCTAACGCACCTAGAAGACTCTAAGAGGAAAGAGCTGCAGCACCTTCTGGACCAGTTTTCCCGCTTTGTTCCGTCAGAGGCCTGGGCGGACTGAGCTAACCCAACATACCATCCACCTTTCCGACCCAAAACCATCACGCCAACGTCCTTACCGGGTGCCTGAGAGGCTGGTGGAACCCTTAAAGGAGGAAATCAAGATGATGAAGGGGCTAGGAGTGATAGAACCTTCAACGAGTGAGTGGAGCAGCCCGATGGTGATCGTACCCAAGAAGGATGGATCCCTACGTGTCTGCATCGACTTCCGCAAGCTCAACGCCCAATCTAAATTCGATGCATACCCCATGCCAAGAATAGATGACCTGCTGGAGAAAATTGGAAGAGCTCAATACATAACCACGTTAGACCTGTGTAAGGGATACTGGCAGGTACCCCTCAACCCTCAGTCCAGACCATACTCCGCATTCCGAACACCACTAGGACTATATCAATTCACAGTCCTTCCTTTTGGCCTGCACGGGGCACCAGTCACATTCCAGAGGCTGATGGACCGAGTCCTCCAAGATTGTGAAGACTGGTCTGCGGCGTACCTGGATGACGTGGTAATACATAGCAACTCTTGGGCAGAGCATCTTCAACACCTCCAACAAACCCTAAGAAGGATAGAGGAAGCAGGATTGACATTAAACGTCTCAAAATGCGAGTGGGCAAAACAAGAGGCAAACTACCTGGGGTATCACCTGGGCAACGGACAACTGAGACCACAGATTGACAAGGTGGAGGCAATCCGAAGGAGCCCACAACCAAAGACCAAGAAAGAAGTGAGGTCATTCCTAGGACTGGTAGGCTGGTACAGGAGATTTGTACCAAACTTTGCCTCCATTGCGGTCCCCCTGACCAACCTGTTGTCAAAACCGGTAAAGAACCCCATTCCATGGACCGATGACTGCGAGACTGCTTTCACTACGTTAAAAGACAAGATGTGCTCCAGCCCAGTCCTGCAGAGTCCAGACTTTTCTCAGAAGTTCCTGGTGCAAGTAGACGCATCCGCAACGGGGATTGGTGCAGTCCTTGCCCAGGGAAGTGCTGGAGAAGAGAGACCAGTTGTTTACCTCAGCCGTAAGCTACTGCCCAGGGAAACAAGATATTCGGCGGTCGAGAAGGAAGGTCTCGTCATCAAGTGGTCCCTGGACAGCTTGCGCTACTACCTCATTGGTAGAGAGTTCGATCTAGAAACCGACCACCGGACCCTAACCTGGATTCAGTCCATGAAGGACCACAATTCCAGAGTCACACGGTGGTACCCTCGCCCTGCAGCCGTACTGCTTCAAGATACGGCACAGACCGGGCAGACTTAACGTGGTAGCCGACTACCTGTCCAGGTTTCCGGCCAGTACGCGGCTAGGAGAGGGGGAAGGTGATGTGATAAAGTCACATTAGCTGCCACCGCTGGGGAAGCAGCACTGGCACACACACATACACATATATATATACGCACATACATACTGACCTCGTTCAAGTCGATCCTCCCTGCCTTTGCCGCTGTCATCAGAGCGGGTGCACACGCGATGCTGATAGCACATGGACATTCTTCCATTTCTCCACTCTCCCTTCCATATTCTTTCCCGGTCATTTCATACACTTACACTGCACCGTCTTGTTGTTTCGCCTCTGTGTTGTTTGTCTGTGTGGGCGTAGTTGTCTTCCGGCGGGGAGGTTTCGCCGGCCGAACCGAACGATTGAGCGGCGACCATTTATGACGTCATGGCCGGGTTGCGCCGGTGAATTGAAACCGGAAGCTGACGAAACCATTGTCTAGTGTGAATAGGTGTTCCTGTGGGTATTTGAATGGAAAAATTATGTGTTAAGTGTATTATGTGTGAATGGATTACGTGTTTATTATTATATATAGAGATATTTTATGGGAATGGACTATCAAATAGGTGAAGTATTTGTATGTGTATTAACTGTTTGTTATATGTTCCCTGAAATTGGTGTGGCCCAAAAGGGGCGGGGTTTGGCCTATTTAAGCCAAGGCCAAACCTAAAGTCAGGACTTGTTAACCAAGTCGGAAGCGAGAGTGCAACTGTGGTGCCTCAAGCAAGGAAAACCTTTGTGTGCTGTAGATACGTTTTTTTTATAAAGTTTTTCGTCTTTGTTTTTTCTGTGGTTATACCTATTAGGTTTTATTTTTTTTGTTTTCTTTTGAGTGCATCTGTAAATATACTTCACTGTGGACGGCCTCCTTATTGGCACTGTAAATAAATTCCACCTTGCACGAAGTGCTTCTGCGAGTGCGCCATCCTTTACATCCGTTCACGGACTCACATCTCTCCACGAAGGCGAGCTGGTGGGCTCGTCTTCATCACAAGCCGACACCTTGAACCGAGCTCCGAAACTGGCTTCATGAGAAGGGAGTATGGAAGCCGCGTGTCGCCCAGCCCCCAACTCTAGAATCTATCAGTGAAGCACTCTATGTTAATGCCTAGGCGGAACACACTCATTTCAGAGGAGCTCAACACCTAAGTGGACATGAGCATCTCGGAATTTTCACCAAGATGAAGGCAGCCACTATTCAGTGGGCCAACTTCGTTTGGAAACAGCCTTCCCTCTCTGCTGATTTCCTAACAGATAAGAGCTGGTCTAAGGTCAAGGCTTACATTCTGTGCACAAACCCCGCAATGAAGCGGATGGACAGAGAAAGCCAGGGCTGGGTCTGCCTCCTCAGGGGCAGCGCTTGCAGGTTCACCACCTAGTTCCATAGGAGAACTGTTTAACACAGAATTTTTAACTCACTGCCTGCAGTGGCTCATGGGCGGTCTCTGTAGTGCAGTTGCACCAGAGATAAGGCCCAAGAAGATAAAGAGGTGCGCAAGGAAATTATCTTGCTCCCTCAGGAACATGACGATCAGAACGTGCTTCCAATGCTTCTGCATCATAATGTGCGTCAAGAAGAGAGGTAACATTATTTTGAGGGTGGAGGAAAAAGCCTACTCTAACCCAATTTGCAGGAAAAAGAGCACTGAAATGACCGAACGCTCTCAGGATCTCATCCCGGAGAGAGGACTCACTCAACGAGTAGGTTCCACTTCTAATGGCGTAAGCACAACTTCATCATCTAGGGAGTGCTTGCAGAAGTGTTGGTAGCTATCACATATTCATGTTCCCTATGTTAGTCCACTAATACTGTTCAACAAAGGAGTGAATGAAAACGATTGAGCGAATTCAGACAGCCATTGAACATTCATAAGCTGTACACATAAAACGGACATTTTGGCATAATTTGTGTGTGTTATGTTCAAGCCCAAAAGTGAACTAAATACTGATCTTTTCTGTGGGTTGTGTGTGTGTGTAATAGTGTGTCTAAACACCTATGCCTGCATGGTGTACAAATGAACAAGGAGTGTAGCGTGTTCGACATGCTGCACAGGTCCACTGTCTCGTCCTCCTTGGGCAACCCTGCACTAACTAACGTTAATAACGTTAACTCGTCACAATCAGGCAAGTGATTGTAGTGTAACAAAGAGCTTGACCAAATTGCTAATTGTGGTGAACAACAACGGCTGAAGCTCCCAAAACTAAAACTCATTATTGAATCAAAATAAAATTTTACTCTGTGAAATGAGCCTGTGACATGTTTTGACTCCACCCCTCAAAGAATAGGAATCGAGAATCGAAAAGAACCAAAATCGAAAGGAAGAATCAGAATCGGAATCAGAATCGTTCAAATCAAAACGATGCCCAACCCTACCTATATTGCTAAGTAACGTTAATGGACATAAACCATGATATGAGATTTTGGCCATATTGCCCATCTCCAAGTCATTTATTTCCTGTGACACCTGTAAAGTCACGTCCAAAAACCTCTTGCGTAGTGTTTGGTCACACCACAAGGTGTCACTGTGGCCTCAAAGCTTCAGCACTGCCACTCTGAGCTCGATTGCTATGTCTGAGGTAAAACACGCCCCCCTCATTAGCATACAGAGCAATAAATGTATAAATAAATAAATGTATGAATAAATGAATAAATAAATGTATAAATAAATAAATATAGACGTAAATGCATATATACATAAATAACAGTGAAAATAAATAAAAGTAGAAATAAATAAATGCATAAATAAATAAATGAAAAAAATAAATAAAATAATTATACATAAATAGGGAAATAAATTATAAATAGTCATTTATTTTTTATTTTTTTTACATTTCTTCACGTATTTCTTCATTTTTTTATTTTTAGAGGTTTGGTCCTCCATAGTTGGGCACCTTCCAACCATTGCCACCACTCTTTCAATGCGAGCTTGATGGCCAATAGCTTTCTGTTGCCAATTTCATAGTTCTGCTCTGCTGGAGAAAAAAAAAAATTTCAAGAGAAAAAGGCACATGGATTGAGTTTGGAGGGTTTCCAGTGCTGCTGAGATAGGACTGCTCCCACACCATTAGTTGCAGCATCCACTTCCACTACGAAAGACTTGTTGGGGTCAGTATGGATAAGAAGCAGTGCAGATAAAAAGTCTTGTTTGGGTCATTGGAAAGTGTGGGATTCCTCAGAGGTCCAGGAGAGAGAGCCTTGAGGTTTGGCACTTAACAGGGAAGAGGGTATCAATGGAGCTATAGTTCTGGATAAAATAGCGGTAGTAGTTAGCAAACCCTAAGAAGTGTTGGGGTTTCTTAATGGTGGTTGGAGTAGGCCAGGAGCCGACTGCTTCCACCTTCCCCTCTACTATCTGGATTTCCTCTGGGTTGATGTTTTAGCCCAGGAACTGGATAGAAGCCTGGTGGAATTCACCTTGAGGTAAAGGGCTTCACGCTGGTGAGGATGGACCATAACCAGAACTCCGGGAAAAGGAAAGGTGGAGGTGTGTGCGCGTTTATTAACAATACATACTGTAACCCTGGTCATATTACAATGAAGTATCATATTTGTACGAAGGACATTGAACTGTTAGCGCTTTCCCTAAGGCCTTACCACTTGCCTAGGGAGATACACCAAATCAGACTGTTTGTTGTGTATATTACACCGTCCGCCGATACACTGGCCGCTGCCACTATGATTCGTGAACTTGTAACTAAAGCGGAGGAAGAGGCCCCCGACGCAGCTAATTTTGTTTTGGGTGATTTTAATTCATGCAGTTTAAAGGAACATTTGCCCACCACGTACCAACAATATGTCACCTGTTCTACGCGCAATAAAGCTTGCCTTGACCATTGCTATGGAAACATCCAGGACGCGTTTTATTCTAAGGCATTGCCCGGTTTAGGGAACTCGGACCATAATATGATTAAACTGATGCCTACATATGTGTCCCGCCTACGGCGTGAGAAAACAAAAAAGGTGGAGGTTAAATGCTGGACTGCTGCTGCGACTGAGGCACTTCAGGATTGCCTGGAGTGCACGGACTGGAATGTAGTGACAGACGGGACTGACAACGTCAATGACGCAGTGTTTGCTATCTCGGGGTATGTACAATTCTGTGAGGACACAATCATTCCCAGAAAGACTATTAAGATGTTCCCAAATAACAAGCCTTGGGTTACCCCAGAGTTAAAGCAACTCCTTAATGAGAAAAAGCGTTTGTTTAAAGGAGGAAGTAGAGAAGAGAAAAAGATAGTGCAGAAAAAGATTAAAAGCAAGATCAATGAATGTAAAGCAGCATATAAAAAAAGTTAGAAAACTTTTTTAAAAATGATGCTAGGAGAGCCTGGCAGGGAGTCCAATCTATCACAGGATATAAGCCCAAGAAGCACCCGATGGTAGCAGAGAACAATTTTAATATGGCAAATCAATTAAATAATTTTTATTGTAGATTTGATTTTATTGTCACATATGATTTTAATGTTGAACAGAATGAGGCCATTTTAGCAGTAAAAGACATGAAGGCTACGGGCATTTGCATCTCTATGGATGAGGTTAAATCTTATTTTAGACGTGTAAATCCCCGTAAAGCTTGTGGACCGGATGGTATCAGCTGCAGGACACTAAAGGTGTGTGCTGACCAGTTGGCACAGCCCTTCCATAGGTTGTTCCAGCTGTCACTAGATACAGGTGTCATTCCCAGCCTATGGAAACAATCCCTAATTGTGCCTGTGCCTAAAAACAATAGACCTAAGGAACTTAATGATCTGCGCCCTGTTGCCCTTACATCTGCAATTATGAAATGTTTTGAAAAATTTATTTTAAAACAACTTCTTCATGAGGTCTCACCTCTTTTAGACCCGAACCAATTTGCCTATCGCGCAGAGAGAGGTGTTGAGGATGCACTGCTACCTTTGATTAATAGCACTCATGAGCATCTTGAGCATGCTCAGAGTCTGGTTAAGATTGTGTTTATTGACTTTAGTAGTGCTTTTAATACGATCCAACCCCATCTGATGGTGAGAAAATTGGTGCATTTAGGAGTAAATCCACAATTGATTTTATGGATTTATGACTTCTTGACGGATCGTAGTCAGAAAGTCAGATTTAATTCATGTATATCTTCCTTAAAAATGACAAATACAGGGGCACCACAAGGGTGCGTTCTGTCGCCTATCTTATACACATTATACACCAATAACTGTCAAGCTTCCTCTTCGGCCCACACTTATTTTAAATATGCTGACGACACAGCATTGGTTGGTTTTTTAAAATCAGACAATTCTTCTGTGAGTGGATTTCAGAGGGAATTGCAGGGTTTCACTCATTGGTGCTCTGAGAACTTTCTCGAAATCAATGTGAAGAAAACAAAAGAGATGGTCATAAATTTTAGTAAAAACAAAATAATAGTCCCCTCTTCTGAGATCAATGGTGAACTAGTGGAGAGGGTCTCAACATATAAATACTTGGGAATTGAAATTGATTCAAAATTAACTTTTAATGAATGTGCTCTGAACAAAACTAAGAAAATGCACCAACGGATGTACTTCCTTAGAAAATTATATAATTTTAGATTAGAAAGATACATTCTTGTAATGTTTTATAAAAGTTTCCTCCAGAGTGTTCTGTCCTTTGGCCTTGTCTGTGTGTTTGGCAACACGCATGTTAAGGACCAAAGGAAACTGCAGCGCATGGTTAAGATGGCCAGCAGGATAATCGGAATTGACCAGGTGTCGGCAGCTCAACTGTACAAAGAGCTTATCTTGAAAAAAACTGATCAAATCCTCAATGATCCTTCTCATCCTTTACATCATAAATTTATGAGAAGCAATAGGTCAACTGGTAGAATCTTACAGCAGAGAATTAGAACAGAAAGGTACAATAAATCATTTGTACCTACAGCGATCAGATTGTATAATGATCAAGCACACCGCAAGTTATCAAAGTTTTAGTTACTGGATAACATTATACATTTTTTAACGTTAAATGTTGGATTGTGATTGTCAATTCTGCAGTTTTGTCATTTCTTTTTGTTTTTATGTATTGTTTTTATGTTTTTAAAGAATATGTTGTGACAAGGGCGCAAATGAATGACCACATTAATTTCCCCTTGTGGGATAATAAAGTTTACCTTGACCTTGACCTTGAGATGGAATTTCCTCAGCCTTTCCAACACCAATGTGTCACATCTTCATTTATATAGCGCTTTTAACAATATAGATTGTTTCAAAGCAGCTTTACAGTGATAATAGGAAATTAAAGTAAAAGAGATTGTTTTGGCTTTACAGCAGCTCTAGAATAAAAGTTATTGTCTAGCTAAAGTTAGTTTTGATTGATTCAGTTTCGTCGCAACGATCATTAGTAATTAACTTAGGGACCTCTAACAAGACACAATTCTATTCCATCCGGCCGCTCATATTTAACAATATTTATATTTAACAAATATTTAACAATATTTAAGGTGTAATCTTTCTTTGTAAAAGCATACGTCAAAGTTAAGGATTCATTAGTTTGAATTGGAACTAGGGCTGGGGCGGTATGGATTTTTTCTAACCGCGGTTGAAAAGCAAGATATTCCCACGGTAAACCGTCTCATAAATGAACCGAAACTCAATAAATAGGATGCTTATTGGGTTTTTTTTTCCCTGATCGATTGCTCCTGTCTGCCTCGCTGCCTGCTGTGTGTGAGTGTGTTTGCTCCGAGGCTGTAAGCTCCGTCTAAGCCTTGCATTTCTTTCTGTTTTGAACCATCATTTCTAGTTGTTTATACTACTAATTACAGTTTACCTAACATCTCAAATTAACCTAACATAGCTAGCTTCCGTTATTGTTAGCACAACACGCTAGTATCTCGCTAGCCGTTAGTGCTAACGCGCCACCCGTGCGCTCAGTTATTTATTTTTCTTGTGCGCGCCCGCGCATCTGAGTTCATCAAAAGCCTAGGTGAGTAAGAATCAGTCAACAAACACGGTGAGTAATGTCTTGTCCTGTTATTGTCACCTGCACCTCATGCCATATGTTTACTATAGCCTTCCCCGTCGGCATAGGGTTTATATGTGATAAATGCAAGGAGACAGTCAGGCTTACGGAGAAGATTTCAGAATTAGAGACACGCATCCAAACTTTAATTGAGGATAGTAAGTGTGCTCTAGCCTTAGATACTACTTTGGATGCGCCTAGCATAGTGAACCATTTACATGATTCGGTTCCGGCTGAGTTATTGCCTGTGCAGCTAGGCAGATGGGTGACTGTGAGAGATCGCTCTAGTCGCGGATCAAAAAACCACTCTTCCGTTCCGATTACCATAACAAATCGATTTGCCCCTCTCAGTGAAGCACCCACTGAGAATGCTGTTGATTGTGCCCTGGTAATTGGCGATTCTATTACACGGAACGTGAAAATAGAGACACCAGCCACCATAGTCACATGTTTGCCGGGAGCCAGAGCGCCTGACATCAAAGCAAATTTAAAAGTGCTGGCTAATGCTAATCGTAAATTTTCTAAGATTGTTATTCACGTCGGCACTAATGATGTTCGACTTCGCCAGTCGGAGATCACCAAAATTAATATTAAAGAGGTGTTTGAACTCGCAAGTACGATGTCAGGCACTGTAATTTGCTCTGGCCGCCTTCCTGTTCGAAGGAGTGATGAGATAGTTAGTAGATTGTGTTCACTCAATGGTTGGTTGTCTAAGTGGTGTCCGCAAAATAATATAGAATTCATAGACAATTGGAAAAGTTTTTGGGGCAAACCTGACCTGTTGAAAAGAGATGGTATTCATCCCTCCTGGGATGGTGCTGCTCTTCTCTCTAGTAATTTGGCCCATAGTCTTAGAGATAAAACATGACAATCTGGGGCTCAGGTCAGGAAGCAGACAAACTGGCTAAACCGACCGTCTGCTAGCGGCCTCGCGTCAAGGTCAGATAAATCTCATCACATAGAGACTCTTTCACCTAGATATCATCATATAGAAACTGTGTCTGTTCCCCGAATTTGGAAATCCAAAAAACGTCCAAACCTTTCTAAGGTTAAAAATGTAATTGATGTTCAACAAATAAAAAACAAATATAATACAGATGAGCAAATAATAAAGCTTGGGTTGCTGAATATTCGATCCCTTACTTCAAAAGCGCTCATAGTTAATGATATGATTTCAGATTATAACCTAGATGTGCTGTGTTTGACAGAAACCTGGCTAAAAACAAATGATTACATTACTTTAAATGAGTCCACCCCGCAAGATTACTGTTATAAACATGAGCCTCGTCCGAAAGGCAAAGGGGGAGGTGTTGCTGTAATTTATAGTAATATTTTCAAAACCACTAAGAAATCTAGTTTTAAATATACTTCTTTTGAAGTGTTGGTGCTTAATGTAAATATATATAGTGTAAACGATAAATCACGTTTGAGAATTGACCCTTCGCAAAGACCCGCCCTCCTTAGTTACTGTCGCTATGTTCCGACAAGCTACACCGCTCTCACGCTCTTACCATGTTCTCACGCAGTGAAAAATACATCGCGGAGCAGAGAGGAGACTGACAACACGCGGACAGACAGGACAGACCAGGTTACTTTTCGGTTACTTTTGATATTAAACATATTAAACAAAGTCTCAGCTTTCAAATGTGGTCATTTTTGAAAGAAATTTAAACATAAATACCGTTTTGGGGCTCTTTAATGTGCCGTGACAGATCGCTGTAGAGCATCCGTCAAAGCTGCTCGTGATCCGATCATCTCTTCCTTCTAGTTCATTTATAGCATCAAATAAACATGAACGAACATAAGAAGTAATGTTGTTTTAACCGCGGAAAGGCGTCAGTATATTCATTTTACCAAGTTCAAATCCTCCTAACTCTACTGGCTGCTTTTTCGGACAAAATGGCGGATGGCGAAGTATGATTGGTTAGAACACCTGTCAATCAAGCTCCACGCGAAGGGTCAATTCTGCTGGCTACTGTATACAGGCCACCAGGGCACCAAAAAGATTGTATCAAAGAATTTGCTGACTTAAAGAAGATTAAAGAAAATAGTCTTACGCCATGGTACAATGAGCACACCCGGGCCCTTAAGAGAGCAGCAAGAAAAATGGAGCGCAACTGGAAGAAAACAAAACTAGAGGTTTTTCGGATTGCATGGAAGGAGAGCTCGATTGCTTACAGAGAGGCTTTAAAAGATGCTAGATCTGATTATTTTTCAAACCTATTAGAAGAAAATAAACATAATCCTAGGTATTTATTTGAAACAGTGGCTAAACTAACAAAAAAGAAAGCTTCAAGTTCAGATGTTTCCAAGAAACACAGCAGTAATGACTTTATGAACTTCTTCACTTATAAGATCGATAATATCAGGAAAAAAATTATAACTATGCAAACGTCTACTACAGTATCACATCAGACAGTGCAGTGTAGTCTTCATGATGAAAAACTTGATTCATTTTTTGCTATAGGAGAGGAAGAATTTTGCAAACTTGTTAAATCATCTAAATCAACAACATGTATGTTAGACCCTATACCGACTAAACTATTGAAAGAGATGCTTCCAGAGGTCATAGATCCTCTTCTCAATATCATTAATTCATCTTTGTCTCTAGGACACGTACCAAAAACCTTTAAGCTGGCTATGATTTAAACCACTTGTTAAAAAAACGCAACTTGATCATACAAAATTAGTCAATTACTGGCCGATCTCGAATCTACTTTTTCTGTCAAAGATATTAGAAAAAGCAGTATCCTCACAACGGTGTTCCTTTTTAGAAAGAAATAATATCTGCGAGGATTTTCAATCAGGATTTAGACCATACCATAGTACTGAGACTGCTCTCATTAAAGTCACAAATGATTTGCTCCTATCATCCGATCGTGGTTGTATCTCTCTATTAGTGTTACTCGATCTTAGTGCGGCATTTGATACTATCGACCACAACATTCTTTTAAATAGACTAGAAAACTATGTTGGCATTAGTGGAATTGCACTAGCATGGTTTAAATCATATTTATCTGACCGTTTTCAGTTTGTAGCAGTAAATGAAGAGATGTCTTATCGATCACAAGTTCAGTATGGCGTACCACAAGGCTCAGTACTAGGACCGCTGCTGTTCACTCTGTACATGCTACCATTAGGAGATATCATTAGGAAACATGGAATTAGCTTTCACTCTTATGCTGATGATACTCAGCTGTATATTTCTTCAAAACCTAACGAAACTTACCAATTCACAAAATTAACGGAATGCATAGCTGATATAAAAAATTGGATGACTAGTCATTTCCTACTACTAAATTCTGAAAAAACAGAGATTCTAATTATTGGTCAAAAAACTTCCTCACCTAATAACCTAGAATACTGTCTAACACTTGATGGCTGCTCTGTTAAGTCTTCGTCATCAGTTAGGAACCTGGGTGTGCTCTTTGATACCAATCTTTCATTTGAAAGTCACGTGTCTAGTATCTGTAAAACAGCATTTTTCCATCTTAAAAGTATATCTAAATTACGTCATATGCTCTTACGGACAAATTCGGAACAATTAGTTCATGCGTTCATGACCTCAAGGCTAGATTATTGTAATGCTCTATTGGGTGGTTGCCCTGTACGCTTAATAAACAAACTACACCTGGTCCAAAACGCAGCCGCTAGAGTTCTTACCAGAACCAGGAAGTATGACCATATTAGCACGGTTCTGTCAACACTGCATTGGCTGCCTATTAAACATCGTATAACTTTTAAAATATTGCTGATTACTTACAAAGCACTAAATGGTTTAGCTCCCCAGTACTTGAGCGAGCTCTTAACGCATTATAGTCCTGCACGTCTATTGCGATCTCAAAATTCTGGCCAGTTGATAATACCTAGAATATCTAAATCGACTGCTGGCGGTAGATCCTTTTCCTATTTAGCACCAAAACTTTGGAACAATCTTCCTACCATTGTCCAGGAAGCAGACACAGTCTGTCAGTTTAAAACTAGACTACAAACACATCTCTTTGACCTAGCATTCACATAATACATTATAGACTTCGATAATTAATTGTTAGGCTGCATAGATTAGGCCAGCCGGAGCCGGGAACACTTCCCTCAAATCCTGATGTACTTGTTACATCATAAGAAGAATGGCATCTACGCTAATTTAGTGTCTTTGTTTATCCCGAGGTTTTCCTGCAGCCTGCCGGATCCAGGCCGTTACCTGATTTGACGAAGGACCTTCGCCTGGACCCGATGACAACGCAGTGCTGAAGTGCCAACTAGCCTCTCCCTATGGAGGATCCCTATTCCACTCTACAGATAAAGCGCTATGAAATTACGGTTCCGCGTCCCTACGCCGAATTGATAAAATAAAATTCTGCGTCAAAATTTATAGGCAAGACAAGTAGTTTGTTTAGGCATGGTTTGTAGCGAATTACAAACCTGCGCACATATATTCAAACGCACATAACTATAGAATCAATTCTTAACGCGCATGTAAACGCCATCAGCATTTATCACAGGTTCGCGTTTAAAGTCTATTTAGAGAGAACGGCGTCGTCTTAGCGGCCCCTAATTTAATAACAAATGATCATTATGACGGAAGTGAATCAATCAAAACTAACTTTAGCTGGAAACAACATATTCAAGGACCGCTATAAAACCAAACCATTCTTTGTTACTTTAAATTATATGTTTGTCTCTGTAAAGCTGCTTTGAAACAATCTACATTGTTAAAAGCGCTATATAAATGAGGATGACTTGACTTGACTTAAAATGTCTACTTTTAAACAAAATTCAAAACGAAATGATAAAATTTTAGGCTACAGTAGCCTGGTCAGGTAAGGTTTGCAGATGTGCGTTATAGGCTATATGCGTTTATTTATTTATTTTTATCCTTGTGCGCCGATCGGAGACGGAGTTCACTGCTGATATTCTGAGGATACAACATAGTCAATAGGCTATACTAGGGACTTTAGCCTTTAAATATCTTTGCTGTTTGCGCAGTCTCTTTTCTAGAATTGCCAAGCTTTCTAGCCTCGCGGCAGCAGCGCCTTGCATCGCTCATAGACCTGAAAACTGATCAAAAAATTCAAAAAAACGAAAATTTATCAAAAAACGTTGGTGCGGATGGATGGCGGACAGATGATGAGTTTTGTGATGCGGGTCCTTTGCGGATGAAATAATAATAGCCCATCCCCGCATCTCTAATACGAATGTAATGCTATTATGTGTCATGGAACATTGCGCTCCCCAACTCGCGAAAGGTCAGATTTGCTCCATCTTTTCATAAGTTTTGTTTAGAAAACCTTGAATCCATGTAAGACACACTATCATTAGAAATAATCCATGTCATTAGAATCAATGAATCCATATTATTAGACACAACGTGCACACATGTGCAGGCCAATGTTTTTAGGGCCCAAGCCCTAAGGGCGAAGGCCCTATTGTTTTCCTAAGGATTATTTATTATTATTATTATTATTTTTTTTTTTTTTTACTACCTTTTGGACACTTTTGGAGGCCTTAACATGCTCAAAAACTCCTGAAACTTTGCACACATGTCAGAACCCGCGGCCATCAGGGCCGGGCTGAAGATGGTACCCGGGCGTGGCAGGGGGGCTCGACAGCGCCCCCTGGAACGGGGTCCGAAAACATGGTCCATAAATCAAACACGCTTGCATGTAATAATATGAAACTCGGTACACATGTAGATCTCATCGTTTCATATATACTTCGCACTCTAACTTTTTACCCCAGCCCAACAGGAAGTTGGCTATTAAGGGTTGTTTGGAAAACGCATGCAATGGAATGTGAAACACTCCTCCTAGAGAATTCAAACACACGGCACGAAACTCGGTGTGCATGAAGTCAAGACACTGAGGATGAAAAATTGCCAGGGGATTTTTGATATCTCGAACGGTTTGGCCGTGGCGAGGAAACGAAATTATGGCAAGAAACGTGAAACAGGAAGTGTGTTATAACTACTGCATACATTAACTAATCTTGATGAAACTTCAGCAGTGTGTTCGTTGTAAGAGCCCGATCACATGGATGTGACTATTGTGAGTCAAAGTTATAGCGCCACCAACTGGCAGCAGGAAGTGTGTCACTTTCAAAATGCTTTTAAATCACCCTCTTATTTTTACCCGATTTGCTTCAAACTTCATGTGCATAATGTAGACACATGCCAGATGTAGACCTGTGAAAGGATTATTGATATCTTAGACACTGTTGCCATGGCAATGCATCAAACATTAATATTCCTTTTTTTAAGCTTTTTCATGCTTTTTTATGCTTTCGGGCACTTTTGGGGTTCTTAACGTGCTCGAAAACTCTTGAAACTTTGCACACAGGACAAAACCCGCGGCCATCAGGGCCAGGCTGAAGCTGGTACCCGGGCGTGGCAGGGGGGCTCGACAGCGCCCCCTTGAACGGGTCCGACAATTTGGTCCATATATCCAACACGCTTTACCCTATTTGCTTCAAACTTGATGTGTATAATGTAGACACAAGCCAGATGTAGACCTGTGAAAGGATTGTTGATATCTTAGATGCTGTTGCCGTGACAACGCATCAAACTTTAATATTCTTTTTGGATACTTTTGAGATTCTTAGCGCACTTTTGGGGCCCTTAACATGCTCAAAAACTCTTGAAACTTTGCACACGGGTCAGAAACCGCGGCCATCAGGGCCGGGCTGAAGCTGGTACCCGGGCGTGGCAGGGGGGCTCGACAGCGCCCCCTGGAACGGGGTCCGAAAACTTGGTCCATAAATCAAACAGGCTTTACCCGATTTGCTTCAAACTTGATGTGTATAATGTAGACACATGCCAGATGTAGACCTGTGAAAGGATTGTTGATATCTTAGATGCTGTTGCCGTGACAACGCATCAAACTTTAATATTCTTTTTGGATACTTTTGAGATTCTTAGCACACTTTTGGGGCCCTTAACATGCTCAAAAACTCTTGAAACTTTGCACACGGGTCAGAAACCGCGGCCATCAGGGCCGGGCTGAAGCTGGTACCCGGGCGTGGCAGGGGGGCTCGACAGCGCCCCCTGGAACGGGGTCCGAAAACTTGGTCCATAAATCAAACACGCTTGCATGTAATAATATGAAACTCGGTACACACATAGATCTCATAGATTCATATATCCTTTGTACTTTTACTTTTTACCCCAGCCCAACAGGAAGTCGGCTATTATGGTTTGTTTGGAAGCGTATGCCCCTGGAATTCGATATACTACTTCTAGAGAATTCAACCAATCACCACGAAACTCGGTCAGCATGAAGTCAAGACATTGAGGATGAAAAATTGCCAGGGGATTTTTGATATCTCGAACGGTTTTGGCCGTGGCGAGGAAACGAATTTATGGCGAATAATGGAAACAGGAAGTGTGTTATAACTTCTGCATACATTAACTGATCTTGATGAAACTTCAGCAGTGTGTTCACTGTAAGAGTCCGATCACATGGATGTGACTATTGTGAGTCAAAGTTATAGCGCCACCAACTGGCAGCAGGAAGTGTGTCACTTTCAAAATGCTTTGAAATCACCCTCTTATTTTTACCCGATTTGCTTCAAACTTCATCTGTATAATGTAAATACACGGCAGATGAAGACCTGTGAATGGATTCTTGATATCTTTGAAACTGTTGCCGTGGCAACGCATCAAACTTTACCATTCTTTTAGAATCTCTTCGGGTGATAGTTTTAACTCAAAATCATAAATAGGGCTATACTGGACACCTCTTGTGTCAAATTGTGTCCTATTGTTCTCTTGATTTTAAAGCTTATTTACCCTTTCTAGACATCCCCAATTTTGGCTAGTGATGCATTCCTGACATATCCAAAATAAAAAGGTTTCTGCTCATAAGTCATTCTGAATAGACACATAATAACACATACATATTTAGAAAGCCAACCCTTGAGAGTCCAATTCAAGGCTCAAAATGAAACAGACTGTTATATATATATATATATATATGAAGAGTTCAGATGCAAAAGCCTCTAAATGCCATCTGAAATGTTATTCTAAAATGATCATTTTTATCAAGCTCGTATATTTAAGTTCAATAATCTAAGTTCATTTAAGTTATTTAAGTTCACTTAAATGGCAAGAAAAATTACCCATTAATTGTCATTTAAGTGAAATTACTGAATTTAAATATACAAGCTTGATAAAAATGATCATTTTAGAAGAAAATTTCAGATGGCATTTAGAGGCTTTTGCATCTGAACTCTTCATATATATATATATATATATATATATATATATATATATATATATATATATATATATATATATATATAAGCTTAAACATAAAAACAAAAACAACAAATATTTGAATTTATTGATCAAATTTAGGAATTTAAAATGAAAGATGAAGCATAGGCTACTGTTAATAGGGCTGATCAAATTAAATCATTTACACTGAAAAATTACAATTGCATAAAATAATGTTTTAAAAAAAACTATTTTCGCTGCTGGAACAGAAGACAAACAGCCAATATTACATCTAAAATGTAAGTGACTAAATTTGAACTGTTTATTGAACTGTTGTAGGAAATCAATGTCACATTTTGATATTGTATTCAGGAAAAATAATTGAGGCTGCTTAACACATATGTTAAAATATAGAAACTCCACATTTAGATTTTTAGAGGCAGTTACAGTATGTTGTTAACTGAGTGTGTGTGTGCTGCGCTCATATAGATTTCTCCTCGAGAGGCTGCGCAAGCGTCAACAGCACAACCTATTTATTATCCACAATCGATCGCAACAACATAGCTACAATAAATGTAATAAAATCAGAATCATTCTCTCGGTTTGGTGATTCCCTAGTTATGTATTTTGTTTGTTATTGATGTTCTAATCAGGCTACTTGACTTGTCTTAAATTAAGGTCTTAAGGTCTTAAATTTGACTGACTAAACCCTGCAGAAACCCTGTATGAAAGTAGAAATTAACTAAAAAACGCTCGCTCTGTTCTGCTCACTCCTCGCATTGGACGCGCACTGTTATGAAGGCCTGTGCAGCCGTGAGCTTTTCAGTTTAATTTTAAAATTAGTGCCATTTCGGTTGGGGGAGTGTGGGGGGGGGGGGGGGTATTGCTTGAATTTATTTTACAAAAACATGTGCTATAATTCAGATCAATATATTTGTTTTCCTTAAAATTATTCTCATCTGAATTACAAATAATTTATTTCTGTATAAAATAATACTATGTGACTAAAAACGCATTTGTGATCTTTTCTTTTTTAATCAATAACTTAAAAATAAACAGATTAGTGCTCTGTTTGAGGTCAAGAAATTAAAACCAATGCAATATGATGAATGTTTAAAAGATGGCACCGGCAGACTGTTTTCAACAGGTTAGATAAATATTTCTTGCTTTTAAACAGTGTGTGTGTGTGTGTGTGTGTGTGTGTGTGTGTGTGTGTGTGTGTGTGTGTGTGTGTGTGTGTGTGTGTGTGTGTGTGTGTGTGTGTGTGTGTGTGTGTGTGTGTGTGTGTGTGAGAGAGAGAGAGAGAGATTGTGTCTGTTACAAGAGTTTAACCCTTTAAGGCCTTGTCTTTTTGGATATATATCTTTTTTTTTATTAAAAAGAAAATGTGCATATTACAACCCATATATTTTAAATGCATTGTTTGCTTTTAATTAAATTAAGATTGTATGTTTGGTAATTGAACCTAAATAAATTTAAAATGAATGTGCTATATTTCAGATCAATATATTTGTTTTCCTTCATTTGAATCAACACTAACTTTATTCTCATCTGAATTATAAATAAATTATTTCTGTATAAAATAAAAAATCCCGAATAATCCAGACCAACCAGAGCGCACTATTTCTACAACATCATCAGTGCTGAAGCGGAACTACCAGAGCCGTTCGGCAGATAGCGAGCAGATATTTTGATATTTTGTGTCACGTCGTCCACAATAACCCTAAAGGCACCAGGGTGGCGATGCCACCGGCTTTTTATATATATATATATATATATAAATATAGCTGCGAGCAGCGATGAAGGGCCAAAGCCGGCGGCACCACCACCCCGGTGCCTTTAGGTAACTAAAGGAACCGGGGTTGCGGTGCCACCGGCTTGGGCCCGTAATCGCTGCTCGCAGCTATATTTTTTTTTGTTTTGTTTTTTGCGGTGATGACGGTAACGAGCTCAGACCCGCGGTTGGAGTCACGTGACTGCGGTATTGTGGTAATGCGGTAACCGTCCCAGCCCTAATTGGAACAAACACTATAATAAAATCTTAGTTGATAATTCAATATAACTACTTTATTTTTGACAAAACATCCCATACTATATATTTAACATATGAGCAGAAATTGGCGAAAAAAAAGCTTATTTGATGTGGCAGTAGTCTATTATACTGTAAAATCGTTATAATCTATCCAAAATTAATCAACGAAATCTTCATATTCTAAACATTCATATTTCGTCTGTAACATATAGTTATGATATATTAATATCGGACATATAAATGTTAATTTGCAGTTTAATATGTTGCTTATACATAGACATTTTATTTAAACATATTTCAGTCGATTTTTACTCATCTCAGTATAGCAATATAGCTTGGGAAAAGCTAAACTAGTAGATGTGTTCATTGTCATGTAAAAATAGCATGTTGAAAGTGCCTGTAGTAAACAACAGTGAGCATCTGTGTCGTTCATTAACAGATAGACACACGATTAATATTTAAACAGTCTTTTTGCGGTTTACAGACACTATTCCATATCGCGATTAGAACAAAACACTTAAAGGTGCTATGTGTAACATTTCTTCTAAAATGAATCCTTTTTTTATTGCCTGTGTGTGAAGGGGTTGTAATCACACAGTAAAATGATCCACTTCGGGTTTTGATATTACCTCTGAAGGCCAATATTCATATTTATATGCGAAGTCTCCGGGTCGGATTTACCGCGAAATTCACCGGAAGTGACGTGCATGCGCGCTCCCGAGCCTCTCTCCTTATATAGTCTATGCGACCGACGGAACTTCAGCTAACGACATGGAGTCTGATAAAACCACAAAACGACCTGCCTCCAGCACAACACAGACTCCAACACAAACTCCAAAATAATATAAAAAACAAAAAAAGTTTTATCTGCTGAAGCTCGTCGGGCCAACTTGATTCGGATCGACTCAGGACAAAAACACGGATCAACATCGACAGAGCTTTTGAATTGTGGAAAGACCTCCGCTTTGTTTTAGGTATAAAAACAGATCCTGAGTTGGCTTTCCTCCTTTTGGACAGGTAAGCTAACATTACTTCAAAGCATGTAAAATATATTGTGATTTTGGCTTTAGTTGGCTCAAGATAGCATTAGTTCGCCGGCTAACGCCGACCAGTTGCTAACGTTATCTGATGTGAAATACTACAGTTGTAACGTTATGGCTTTCCACATTACATAACCAGTAATACATGCTTTCAGTTAGTAGATGTTCATAATTGTCTGAATCGGAATTCTGAAATGAAACCAATGCAATGTCTATTTATATTCTGATAAATTACAAGTTTTCAGATATGATAAAATAAATATTAGTAAACTCTAATGAAATAGCAAGGTAAACTACATGAGACATGAAATGAATACAAAAGACTGTTCTAGGATAACAAAAAGTAGGTGCTTTAGGATGTAACTTATTTTATGTACTAGATCTACTATCTAACGTTACTCATCCCACTACTAGCATTGTTTATAATAAACATTTCCAGACACGTTCAGTACAGTAATGCTACTTCCTACTGTCTTACTGTTACACTGAAATTGTTCAGTCTAGTTCACCGTTTTCGTTATCATATTATACATTCACCTATGTTGACATTGCTGATTGTGAAAAAAGATACACGAATAGTTAGTGAAATGCCTTATGCTAGATAACATCTAGCATCTGGTTTTTGTGTTTGGAGCTCCGTCGAATTGATTCATTAATCCTTGATTTTCTTCTTTACCACTCAATTATAAACAGGAACTTTCTATTTTTATATCGTGTGAACTTATCCTCGAGAATATTCCTTGTAAAAAACAATCGGATTGCTTTGATATCGCTACTTAGATCCAACTTTCCGAATCTCGGCTACTAGCCTTTAGCCCGCTAGCATTTCACGTGTGGCCTCGCGCCTATCGAGCGTCGTCTCATCTTTTACACCCGTTTCTCTGAAAGCTTCTCTGAAAGTACAGACACACGCTGATTGTGCTTAGAGCCCGCATCAACGGGGCATAAGCACATGCGCGTGCGGTCTGTGTTTGTGTTTGGAGCTCCGTCGAATTGATTCATTAATCCTTGATTTTCTTCTTTACCACTCAATTGTAAACAGGCACTTTCTATTTTTATATCATGTGAACTTATCCTCGATACTATTCCTTATAAAAAAACAATCGGATTGCTTTACTGTTTACTGTTACTACTAATTTACTGTTCATCTGTTATAATGGCGAACATATCGGATGTGTGTCTAACGTTACCTCTGAGTGCAGGTGAGGACACATTCGAGCTGATTTCGGTACGATTGGAGCTGGAGTCGGTGGAGAAGCAGATTCGTGTTCTGCTGGAGAAGCAAGCCGAGCTGCGAGATCGGCGATCAGCGCTTGAAACATCACGCGCCGATGCTCACAAGTCAGTGGTTAGTAACTTTTTGAATTTGACTCCGACTTCGTCTACTCCGTGCGTTTCTCTGCCCAGGAGGACGCGATCATCTCTGCCTTCAATCACTCCTGCACCCTGGGTCACGACACGAGCCAGGACCAGAGCAAGAACCTCTCCGCCCCTCCCGGTCTTCGAGATCTCCACCCGGAACCGCTTCTCCCCTCTTCGCGAGTCGGAACGCGACGACGCCGTGATCATCGGCACTTCCATGGTCCGTCATGTCCGTGCTACCTCGGGTAAAGGTAAGGTGCGCACTCACTGCTTTCCTGGTGCTCGTGTTCTTGATGTCGCTGCGCAGGTTCCCGAGATCCTGAACGGTGACGAGCGCGTCGGAGCTGTCGTGCTGCACGCGGGGACGAATGACGACAGGCTGCGGCAGACGGAGGTTCTGAAGAAGGACTACAGGAGCCTGATCGAGACGGTACGCAGCACATCGCCTAGAGCAACGATCGTCGTGTCTGGACCGCTTCCCACTTACCGACTTGGACAAGAAAGGTTCAGTAGATTATTTGCTTTAAATGAATGGTTAATGTCATGGTGTAATGAACAGAAACTGCTCTTTGTAAATAATTGGAATCTGTTTTGGGAGCGACCTAGGCTGTACCGTCCTGATGGTCTGCACCCCAGCAGAGTCGGAGCGGCTGTTCTGTCGGACAACATCTCCAAGACGCTACACACCATCTGACTAGTAAGTCAAAGTCCAAATCATAGTCTTTGCTGTCCCAACTTAATTGATATAAGTACCAATGTAGAACATTATATAGAAACTGTGTCTATTCCTCGCTTAGTGAAGCCAAACAACAAATCTACTGTAAGATCTAGCAAGAATATTATTGTAATTAAACCAGAAAATCTAAATATCAGTGAACAAAAACAATTTCTAAAGCTAGGTCTTCTAAACATTAGATCGCTCACACCTAAGGCGGTTATTGTAAATGAAATGGTCACAGATAATAATTTCGATGTTCTGTGCCTTACTCAAACCTGGCTTAAACCAAATGATTATTTCGGTCTAAATGAGTCTACTCCACCAGGATACTGTTATAAGCATGAGCCCCGTCTGATCGGTCGTGGCGGCGGTGTTGCAACAATCTATAGAGATATTCTTAATGTTACTCAGAAAACTTGTCATAGGTTTAATTCGTTTGAAGTACTTGTGCTAAATGTTACGCTCTTAGATGTAAGAAAGAAATCCTTATTATCTCTAGCATTGGCTACCGTATATAGACCTCCAGGGCCATATGCTGATTTCCTAAAAGATTTTGCAGACTTTCTCTCAGACCTATTGGTCAATGTCGATAAAGCAATAATTATTGGCGACTTTAACATACACGTAGATAATACAAATGATGCGTTAGGGGCTGCGTTTACAGATTTATTTAACTCTTTTGGGGTGAAGCAAAACGTCAGTGGCCCCACTCATCGTCTAAATCATACACTAGATTTAATTATATCATATGGAACCGATCCAACCGATATAGATATTATACCGCAAAGTGACGATCTCACTGATCATTACATGGTAACATGCATAATACGCACTGCTGAAATTTGTCATGTTGCACCACGTTATAGACCAGGCAGAACAATCCTTCCAACCACTATAGATAGATTCTCAAATAGCTTACCTGATCTATCTCAGCTGCTCAGTAAACCCAAACTAACAGATGAACTAGAGGAAATGAGTAGCAGTATGAGCAACATTTTCTCTAGTACACTAGATATTGTTGCACCAATTAGATTAAAAAAGGTTAGAGAGAAAACTAAAACACCATGGTACAACAGTGCTACGCATGCTATCAAGAGAGAAACTCGTAACTTAGAGCGTAAATGGAAACGAACTAATTTAGAGGTCTTCAGAATCGCGTGGAAAGACAGTATGTCACGTTATAAAAGGGCTCTAAAATCAGCCAGGGCTGAGCATATCCGCAAACTAATTGAAAATAACCAAAATAATCCAAGGTTTTTATTTAACACCGTGGCCAGACTAACAAATAATCAGACATCTCCAGAGCAAAATATTCCTTTACAATATAGTAGTAATGATTTTATGAATTACTTCAATGAGAAAATAGAAAGCATCCGAAACACTATTGTAAATGTACAATCCTCTATGGTGTCTTATGACTCAGCCTCAATTATGGCCCCTCTAGAACAATTAAACCGCTTTACAACTATAGGACAGGAAGAACTAAATAAACTTATCATTGCATCTAAACCAACAACATGTTTATTAGATCCAATACCCACTAAACTACTGAAAGAAGTGTTACCTGTAGTAGAAGAGCCTCTTCTCAATATTATTAACTCGTCTTTATTTTTAGGTCACGTTCCAAAAATATTCAAGCTGGCAGTAATAAAACCTCTCATTAAGAAACCGCAATTAGATCCAAATAACCTAGCAAATTACAGACCCATCTCAAATCTTCCATTTATGTCTAAAATACTAGAAAAAATTGTGTCCGCTCAATTGTGCTCTTTCTTGCAAGAAAATGATATCTATGAAAAATTTCAGTCGGGATTCAGACCGCATCATAGCACAGAAACTGCGCTAGTTAAAATTACAAATGATTTACTCTTAGCCTCTGACCAAGGCTGTATCTCAATACTAGTTCTACTTGATCTTAGTGCTGCGTTCGACACTATAGATCATAAAATACTCTTAGATCGACTACAAAACTACACTGGTGTTCAGGGACAGGCATTAAGATGGATTAGATCGTACTTATCAGACCGTTACCATTTCGTCTGTTTAAATGGGGAAAAATCAAAGATAACATCAGTAGACTATGGAGTGCCGCAAGGATCTGTCCTAGGCCCTCTGCTATTCTCAATATATATGCTGCCACTTGGTAATATTATAAGAAAACATGGAATTAATTTTCACTGTTATGCTGATGACACTCAATTATATATCTCATCACGACCAGATGAAAACACTAACTTATCTAACTTGACAGAGTGTCTAAAAGATATAAAATGCTGGATGACGTGTAATTTCCTGCTATTAAATTCAAATAAAACGGAGGTATTACTTATTGGTCTAAAAAACTACCCACAAAATCCCTTACAATACAACTTTAATTTAGAAGGATGTCCTGTTACTCTATCCACTACAGTAAAAGACCTGGGTGTTATGCTAGACCGCAACTTGACTTTCGAAAATCATATTTCATATGTTACAAGAACAGCCTTTTTCCACCTTAGAAACATTGCTAAGCTACGTAACATGCTATCTGTTTCAGATGCAGAAAAGTTAGTTCATGCATTCATGACCTCGAGACTAGATTACTGTAATGCTTTATTAGCTGGTTGTCCTGCATCCTCAATAAACAAGCTACAGTTAGTGCAAAATGCAGCCGCTAGAGTTCTTACTAGATCAAGAAAATATGATCATATAACACCAATTTTATCATCTCTACACTGGTTACCTATTAAGTTCCGTATCAATTACAAATTATTACTATTGACTTATAAAGCTCTAAATGGTTTAGCTCCTGTGTATTTAACAGACCTTCTATCGCCCTACAATCCATCGCGCTCTTTAAGATCACAAAATTCGAGGCTTCTGGTCGTTCCTAGGATATCTAAGTCTACTAAAGGAGGGAGGGCGTTCTCACATTTAGCTCCTAAACTCTGGAATAGCCTTCCTGATATTGTTCGAGACTCAGACTCGCTGTCCCAGTTTAAAACTAGATTAAAGACGCATCTCTTTAACCAAGCATTCACTTAATGCTTACCTTTTATACTACTTCTGAATCAGTTCGAATGCATTAATATTATGAACATCAGCTATGCTAATTATTTCCCATCTGTCTTTCTGCTGTTATCTCGGGACGCCAGTCCCGAGGTAAATAGCGTTCGTCAGCTCCAGTTTGTATCCAGCCTCTCACGGAGACTTCAGATGCCCCAACACCTGTGATGAGACGACTAAACGCCTGTGGAGAGACGACTCGACGCCTGTGAAGAGACGACTAAACACCGGCGATATGTTATGCCTAAATTTATACATGATTAACTAACTGTATTTTTCTTTGTACATTTCTGAAATGCACTTTCTGTAAAGCTGCTTTGAGACAATGTGTATTGTGAAAAGCGCTATACAAATAAACTTGAATTGAAATGAATTGAACATCACATGTCGGCTAAATGCAGTCAATGTAACGTTATCACGTGAGCATGGAGCATTAGTTCAACGTCAAGCTGATAAAAGTAGCCTATTATTGTAAAGTTGCAGTGGGAGTTTACATCAGTTTCCAGCATGTTGTGTGATGCTTTCTCCGTTGCGTTGAAAGTCTCCGTGTGGCCGGTAGTGAATGCTCGCTCTTGAGATCAACCACGCACACGAGCACGAGCGCTCTTGTTGCAATCTGAAACATCACCGCTAGTGGCCGCTAAAAATTACACAGAGCACCTTTAAGAATAAAGAACTTACTATTCACAATCCTCAGATGGATCCGTTGCTCCTTGAAATGAAACCGAAACCAGGACTTCTGAGGTAAATTTTTCCAGGATTATATTACTATTATGCTATTATTCCTCATAGCATTGCACGACGACGTAAAGTGCATGAATCTGATTAAACTTGATGCATTTTATCAACCTGATGTGGGCGTTGACAGGTTTGCATGGATTGTCTCAGATCATTTGTATTTGAATAGCCCGTGCTCTCCGTAGACGTGTTCATATTAGCAGATAATGAGTTGCCATGAGAATGACTGACATCTCTCTCTTTTCATACAGATTACATAAACAGAGAATATTTGTTTTCGTTTTGAATTAGATCATTTAAAAGTATACACTTATATGATTATAAAGATATTGCTCTTTCCTGTGTGATTCGCTGAGTTTTGTTTAAGTTTAGAGACGTGCTCCAGAAAAAAGGTTCACTGAGACAGAGAGACAGAAAGCACACCCTGTTTATTTTCTTTATTGTACAAAAGCACAATGTTTTGTTTTGATTGTAAGTGGACACATAAAAAAGTAGACATTTAACAGTTTTTTTTTTCATTTCATATTTCTTAAGGCTGTATGACCATAAGTATTTTAAGTCTATTTTGTTGCTATGTGAAACAAATCCATAAAAACGCAACAGCACATTTATCGACCCCAGAGGGTTATGTGTCCTGTAACAGGAAACTGGGTGTGTTAGCTTCATTTGGGATGTTAGTTTTTCATAGACCTTTGTTGGGAGAGTGAGTTTGCTGGATTATTCATTAAATATAATGAATAATTTGTGTGTGTCTGATTGGTCCAGATGCTACAAGAGTGTAATGACACCTTTTCCATTAATATGTATATAAGCAACTGAAAAAAGCACAAAATGTCAGGGCATGTCAAAACATCTCAAGGACCCCAAAAACACCTTAGACCCCTAAGGGTTAACATGCATTCGGGAACAGATTGCCAGTTACGCTTTATTTTAACATGTGCATTCATTTTGTGCATAACATTTTTGTGGACAGATGATTACAGCATTTCGCTAGATTTAGAATGAGAAGTGTTTGTATTCCTGTTGTCACAGAAACTAGGTTGGAGCTCTTCATTTCCTTCCAATGTGCCTAGAATTATGTATTTAATTCTAAAATGCACAAAATGTTCTAAAGTGGGTTATGCCCCTGGACCACCGTAGAGGGGCTGAGTCGAGACCACCCCCCCTCCCCTATACTTTGTCGAAAAAAACTGTAGGGTAATTGACTGTTTATTAGTCTGACACCTGTACTGAGACCCGACTGTGTAAAAAAAAAAGCAACAAATCACACCTAAGTAGAATTGTCGAAAATAATAGCAAAAAAATAAAATTGTATTCCTGACTCGAAAGTAACTTCATGGTTCCTACCTCATCAGGGAAGTCTTTAGGATGTGGTGAGGTGAAGCGTATCCTCATATTTGGATCGATGAGGGACACTCTGTCCAGAAGGTCTGCAAAGCGGAGGCCTCCCTGTTTTGTGCGGTAAACTGTCTTGAATCCTCGGCTGAGCTGAGTGTTGCCCTTAGAACAGATTAACTGCTCTTCAGACAGGTCTCTATAGCTGTTCACATTCTGCCCCAGGAGGGTTACCTCCTTCACCCCCTACACACACACACACAAACATTATTTCACTATCAAAGGTCTGAAAACAGCAATGGGCTTTTGGTGTAGGTTTATTACATACATATTTTAAACTACCATTCTACCTGATCTGAAAGCATGCGGACCTCCTCCACGATGGAAGACGGGGGTCTGCTCCTCTCTCTGCCACGAGTGAAAGGCACTATACAGTAACTACACATGTTATCACAGCCACGCATAATGGACCTGCAAAACCAACGCAATATGTGAGATTGCTGAATGTGATTTGTATTACTTATGTCTGATGTGGGAACTAACACTAAAGTGCCAAAAGTATTGGGACACCCCTCCAAATCATTGAATTCAGGTATTCCAATCACTTCCATGGCCACAGTTGTATAAAATCAAGCACCTAGGCATGCAGACTGCTTCTACAAACATTTGTGAAAGAATGGGTCGCTCTCAGGAGCTCAGTCAATTCAAGCGTGGTACCGTGATAGGTTGCCACCTGTGCATTGTCCATTCATGAAATTTCCTCACTACTAAATATCCCACGATCAACTGTTAGTGGTATTATAACAAAGTGGAAGCAATTGGGAACAACAGCAACTCAGCCACTAAGTGGTAGGCCACATAAAATCACAGAGCTGGGTCAGCGCACGCTGAGGCACACAGTGTGCAGAAGTCAATAGCTACAGACCTCCAAACTTTGTGTGGCTTTCAGATTAGCTCAAGAACAGTGTATGAGCTTCATGGAATGGGTTTCCATGGCCAAACAGCTGCCTCCAAGCCTTACATCAAGTGTAATGCAAAGCGTTGGGTGCAGTGGTGTAAAGCTCACCGCCACTTGACTCTAGAGCAGTGGAAACGTGTTCTCTGGAGTGTAGAATCACGCTTCTCTGTCTGGCAATCTGATGGACGAGTCTGGGTTTGGCGGTTGCCAGTACAACTGTACTTGCCTGACTGCATTGTGCCAAGTGTAAAGTTTTGTGGAGGGATTATATTGTGGGGTTGTTTTTCAGGGGTTGGGCTTGGCCCCTTAGTTCCAATGATAGGAACTCTTAATGCTTCAGCATACCAAGACATTTTGGACAATTACATGCTCCCAACTTTGTGGGAACAGTTTGGGGATGGCCCACCATGAATAAGAGCGAGATCATGTAACACTAGCCAAAGGATAACAAAAAATAACAGATGCTGCGTTATTTGCATTAAGGCGAGACACGGCAGGCAAAAACATCGTTTTTTTTTCACTGGTCAATTTTGAGATTTTGGGCTATTTGTCTTCAATAACATGTCTTCTTTCAGACTTGAGGTGAAAAAAATTCCAAAATACACATTTAGGTGTTTATTTTACTACACTTTGTCCATTTGCGTCTGTAGATTTCTCCTAAATTCAACAAAAATTTGTCGTTATATATCAACATGCTGCTCTGCGATCGCTATCTGCACCCTGTCATCACACACACCGTTGGAAAGCTCTCTTTCTCCTGTTCAACGCTGTCGGATCCAAATATGGTCATTTCCTTTTTATCAGCAACCAATCGTGAAAGTAAAATGGGCATTTAACTCTAAAACCGAAATCTCATTGGCTGGTGTCAATTTCTGACAACGTGATTGGTTCAGATGCATCACGTGACGCGCTCTGACATTTAGATGTGTGTTTTTGACTCTTTTTCTGTTCATTTGAAGGCCATAAATGCTGTGTTATAAGTTGTAATGTGATTAAGTTGGTTTGTATTGTTGGTGCTGATGATTTGATAAGATATTGTGTCTGTAAATAGTTGTTTCCACTAAAAAAAGTATTAATTTTTACATTACAAATCTTTAAATGCTGTTTTCTCAAAATGAGTATTTTGTCATTCTCCAGTAGAAACTTCTCAGCCTGTGTAGCACCTATGTACACCAAACTTTCCAGTTATACACTTAGCAGTATTCTGAAGATATTTTCAGAGGGATTTGTTTATAAATCATTTCTGGCCTGATTTATGTGACTTTTTAATAAAAAAAATATGGCGAGAATTGATTTTTTAAGGCTATGGACAGTATATTTTGATTTCCTAGGTAATGAAAGCATATATCCTGAAATCCCTCTGAAATTCTTTTTTCATCTTGTGTGTGAACAAAATGAAAAAATAATTTTGCACCTGGCTTTATCATATGGTCAGATCTATCTACCGAAAATATATGCAAAATTGTGCATATTTAACGAGATAATGCCTAATTTGCATAATTAAACATACAAATTTCAAAAACTTGTAATACATTTTTTTAATATACTTGCATAAGTAATCAACTGAGAAAGTTTCATGATAATATCTATTATTTAAAAAAAATACCCTATTCACCTGTAGTGTCTCGCCTTAACAGTCCTAATTTGTTTATTTCATATAAAATCGCAGCATTTTGCATCATATAACCGCATTAGCTTGATATCGCGATTGCGATATGATTAATCCTGCAGCACTAGCCCCTAATATGAACGCCAACGATTTCAATAGGTGCCTCCATGGCCACCATGACTGCACACCAGTGCACAAAGCAAAAACATAGACAAGGATGAGCGAGTTTGGTGTGGAGGAACTTGACTGGACTGCACAGAGTCCTGACCTCAACACGACAGAACACCTTTGGGATGAGTTAGAGCGGAGACTGTGAGCCAGGCCTTCTCGTCCTACATCAGTCCCTAACCCCACAAATGCGCTTCTAGAAGAATGGTCAAAAATTCCCATAAACACTCTTAAACCTTGTGGAAAGCCTTCCCAGAAGAGCTGAAGCTTTTATAGCTGCAAAGGTTGGGCCAACTCCATATTAAACCTTACGGATTAAGAATGGGATGTCATTTAAGTTCATGTGCATGTAAGGCAAACATCCCAAAACTTTTGGCAATATAGTGTATTTCAGTCTGCAAAAATTATTTGAATAATTTAATATATTTCTGTCTGTTGCCCGAGATGTTGGGATGGACTCCAGATCGGTTTGCGGAATAGATGAATGGATCGATGGATATATGAAAACAAAATAAAATGAAAAATAAAATGAAAAAAAGTCTTCATTTTAAATTGACCGAAATACAATTAATCATGTCTGTTTCTTTGATATATATTTTCAATACTATTAGGATATATACAAGTCACAGGTCAATGACAGAAGAGAGGAAATCATGATGCTTGAATAAAAATGCAGCAGTCATTTTACTCAACGCAATAAAAAAAACCCCTCTGGCACAGGAACGCCCAGTAAAAACCACAGGAGCACTACACACACACACCGTTCAATAGGCAACACCTAAGAACTGAACTAAACGGGGTATACCGTAATTCCTCAAATACAAACCGGGGCCTTTTTTTTTATCTGAACTGCAAAAGGTAACAGGCTTTTGTTTGAAGCAGGCTTTTGTTAGAGGCAGGCCTTTTTTTCCTAATTCCATCTTTTTGATAAATAATAGGATTGGGCCAATAGAGGATGCAATCATCTATCGCGATGGCTGACAGACATCGTGACAGACGCTCACAGAGGTTTGGCCAGGGGACTGGATCAGTGGGCCTGAATTATATATCTTTATAGTCAGATAGCCCCTGTCAGTGGCCTTGTCTTTTGCAAGAGCACTTGGACAGCGACTGTATGCCCTTCCTGTTTCAAGTATACAACTATAACGGCATGATGCCTTCATATTTATAGTCGTCAGAAAGAATGTACATATGTTACTGTTGTTGAATTTACATCTGCATTCAAACATAAACTCAATGCTTTACTTACCAATTTCTGTGAGACAAAAATGCAGTGTTATTTAGCAATTGCATTTTTTTGTGACATACAACAGTAATATTGCAATACTATACAGACGTTGGCACCAGTACCCTAGGGTGCTGATGCCACCATTTTTAGAACTTGGTGGCACCAGTGCCACTGCTCTCATATTTTAGTCTGGAGCCCTGATAAAATTAGCAAACAGACAGGGTAGACTGCAAAGTCACTACACTTCATGCATCTACCATAATCAGTGTGCATTCACACATTCAAATACATCTACAATTATTACATTTAAAGAGATATATTTAAAATAAATACAATTTTGTTGGCACTCATATGCCAACATGAAATCTAATTTAATTTAAATCTAATGTAACTTTCGAAAATACATTAGTCTTCATCATAAGATGCCATTCCTCATATACTGCATTACTCACACAAAAGCGCTGTGCCCCTCCAGAGTCCGATGGACAGGCATGACGTCAGCATAAGTCTCCTCTAATGACAACAACACATTGCTGGCCCTCTGGCCTCCATGAGCAAGAGATAGTAACCGGGGCAGATCTCTGTATGAGTCTGGCCCTGCCAGAACATCCACCAACTTCTCCCGCTCAAGTAATTCAAACTTCAGTCCTTCAGCCATACAACCTACAGCAGGACAGAAGATATATATATATATATTAGGACTTGAAAAGAAGAATGGCTAGTTTATGAAACGTACCCAATCTGAATTGTCAGCAGAAATGCAGTACTGTCCCAGTTTATGCAAATGTAGAGCTACTGTGAACACAAGAAAAAGTAAGGAGCGTACACACAACATATGTACCCACAACATATGTATCTAAGCATCCCAGATAGCTTAGAAGAACTTGATATTGCAACAGAAACTTTTAACTCTCTCTTTTCCAGCACTTTAGACACAGTTGCTCCGCTGCGCTTAAAGAAGATCAAAGAAAATAGTCCAACGCCGTGGTACAATGAGCACACCCGGGCCCTTAAGAGAGCAGCCAGAAAAATGGAGCGAAACTGGAAGAAAACAAAACTAGAGGTATTTCGGATTTCATGGAAGGAGAGCTCGATTGCTTACAGAGAGGCCTTAAAAGATGCTAGAACTAATTATTTTTCAACCCTATTAGAAGAAAATAAACATAATCCTAGGTATTTATTTGAACAAGTGACTAAACTAACGAAAAAGAAAGCTTCAAGCCCAGAAGTTTATAAGAAACACAGCAGTAATGACTTTATGAACTTCTTCACTTATAAGATTGATAATATCAGGGACAAAATTATAACTATGCAACCGTCTACTACAGTATCGCATCAGGGAGTATATTGTAGTCTCTGTGAGGAACATTTTGATTCATTTGTTGCTATAGGAGAGGAAGAATTTTGCAAAATTGTTAATTCATCTAAATCGACAACTTGTATGCTAGACCCTATACCGACTAAGCTACTGAAAGAGATGCTTCCAGAGGTCATAGATCCTCTTCTAGATATCATTAATTCATCTTTGTCATTAGGATACGTACCAAAAACCTTTAAGTTGGCTATGATTAAACCGCTTGTTAAAAAACCGCAACTTGATCCTACAAAATTAGTCAATTACAGGCCGATCTCGAATCTGCCTTTTCTGTCAAAGATACTAGAAAAAGCAGTATCCTCACAACTGTGTTCCTTTTTAGAAAGAAATAATATCTGCGAGGATTTTCAGTCCGGATTTAGACCGTACCATAGTACTGAGACTGCTCTCATTAAAGTCACAAATGATTTGCTCCTATCATCCGATCGTGGTTGTATCTCTCTATTAGTGTTACTTGATCTTAGTGCTGCATTTGATACTATCGACCACAACATTCTTTTAAATAGACTAGAAAACTATGTTGGCATTAGCGGAATTGCACTAGCATGGTTTAAATCATACTTATCTGACCGATATCAGTTTGTAGCAGTAAATGAAGAGATGTCTTATCGATCACAAGTTCAGTATGGCGTACCACAAGGCTCAGTACTAGGACCGCTGCTCTTCACTCTGTACATGCTACCATTAGGAGATATAATTAGGAAATATGGAATTAGCTTTCACTGTTATGCTGATGATACTCAGCTGTATATTTCTTCAAAACCTAACGAAACTTACCAATTCACAAAATTAACGGAATGCATAGCTGATATAAAAAATTGGATGACCAGTAATTTCCTATTACTAAATTCTGAAAAAACAGAGATTCTAATCATTGGACAAAAAACTTCCTCACCTAATAACCTAGAATACTGTCTAACACTTGATGGCTGCTCTGTTAAGTCTTCGACGTTAGTTAGGAACCTGGGTGTGCTCTTTGATACCAATCTTTCATTTGAAAGTCACGTGTCTACGTCTATTTGGATTGCTCTCTGCCGATCGATTGCTCCTGTCTGCCTCGCTGCCTGCTGTTGTGTGTGAGTGTGTTTGCTCCGAGGCTGTTAGCTCCGTCTAAGCCTCGCATTTCTTTCTGTTTTGAACCATCGTTTACTATCATTTCTAGTTGTTTATACTACTAATTACAGCTTACCTAACATCGCTAGCTTCCGTTATTGTTAGCACAACACGCTAGTATCTCGCTAGCCTGTTAAGGCGCCCCCCGTGCGCTCAGTTATTTATTTATTTTTCTCGTGCGCGCCCGCACATCTGAGTTCATAAAAGCCCAGGTGAGTAAGAATCAGTCAACAAACACGGTGAGTAATGTCTTGTCCTGTTATTGTCACTTGCACATCATGCCATATGTTTACCATAGCCTTCCCCGTCGGCATAGGGTTTATATGTGATAAATGCAAGGAGACAGTCAGGCTGACGGAGAAGATTTCAGAATTAGAGACACGCATCCAAACTTTAATTGAGGATAGTAAGTGTGCTCGAGCTTTAGATACTACTTTGGATGCGCCTAGCATAGTGAACCATTTACATGATTCGGTTCCGGCTGAGTTATTGCCTGTGCAGCCAGGCAGATGGGTGTCGGTGAGAAATCGCTCTAGTCGCGGATCAAAAAACCACTCTTCTGTTCCGGTTACCATAACAAATCGATTTGCCCCTCTCAGTGAAACACCCACTGAGAATGCTGTTGATTGTGCCCTGGTAATTGGCGATTCTATTACACGGAACGTGAAAATAGAGACACCAGCCACCATAGTCACATGTTTGCCGGGAGCCAGAGCGCCTGACATCAAATCAAATTTAAAAGTGCTGGCTAATGCTAATCGTAAATTCTCTAAGATTGTTATTCACGTCGGCACTAATGATGTTCGACTTCGCCAGTCGGAGATCACCAAAATTAATATTAAAGAGGTGTTTGAACTCGCAAGTACGATGTCAGGCACTGTAATCTGCTCTGGCCCCCTTCCTGTTCGAAGGAGTGATGAGATAGTTAGTAGATTGTGTTCACTCAATGGCTGGTTGTCTAATTGGTGTCCGCAACATAATATAGAATTCATAGACAATTGGAAAAGTTTTTGGGGCAAGCCTGACCTGTTGAAAAGAGATGGTATTCATCCCACCTGGGATGGTGCTGCTCTTCTCTCTAGTAATTTGGCTCATAGTCTTAGAGATAAAACATGACAATCTGGGGCTCAGGTCAGGAAGCAGACAAACTGGCTAAACCGACCGTCTGCTAGCGGCCTCACGTCACCAAGGTCAGATAAATCTCATCACATAGAGACTCTTTCACCTAGATATCATCATATAGAGACTGTGTCTGTTCCCCGAATTTGGAAATCCAAAAAAACTGCCAAACCTTTCTAAGGTTAAAAATCTAATTGATGTTCAACAAATAAAAAACAGATATAATACAGATGAGCAAACGATAAAGCTTGGGTTGCTGAATATTCGATCCCTTAATTCAAAATCGCTCATAGTTAATGATAAGATTAAAGACTATAACCTAGATGTGCTGTGTTTGACAGAAACCTGGCTAAAACCAAACGATTACATTACTTTAAATGAGTCCACTCCGCAAGATTATTGTTATAAACATGAGCCTCGTCCGAAAGGCAAAGGGGGAGGTGTTGCTGTAATTTATAGTAATATTCTGAAAACCACTAAGAAATCTAGTTTTAAATATACTTCTTTTGAAGTGTTGGTGCTTAATGTAAATATATATAGTGTAAACAATAAATCACGTTTGAGAATTCTGCTGGCTACTGTATACAGGCCACCAGGGTACCATAAAGACTTTATCAAAGAATTTGCTGACTTTCTATCAGAATTAGTATTGGCTGCAGATAAAGTCCTAATTGTTGGTGATTTTAATATACATGTAGATAATGAAAAAGATGCATTGGGATTGGCATTTAAAGACATTATAAACTCAATTGGAGTGAGACAGCACGTGTCAGGACCTACTCATTGTCGTAATCATACTCTTGATCTAATATTATCACATGGAATAGATGTTGATGGCGTTGAAATTCTGCAGCAGAGCGACGACATCTCCGATCACTATCTAGTCTCGTGTAAATTACATTTAGCCAAGGCTGCAAAGCCGACTCCGTGTTATAAATATGTTAGACCTATCACTTCTGCCACTAAAGATTGCTTTATCAATAATCTTCCAAATCAGTTTCATAATCTCAGCATCCCAGATAGCTTAGAAGAACTTGATATTGCAACAGAAACTTTTAACTCTCTCTTTTCCAGCACTTTAGACACAGTTGCTCCGCTGCGCTTAAAGAAGATCAAAGAAAATAGTCCAACGCCGTGGTACAATGAGCACACCCGGGCCCTTAAGAGAGCAGCCAGAAAAATGGAGCGAAACTGGAAGAAAACAAAACTAGAGGTATTTCGGATTTCATGGAAGGAGAGCTCGATTGCTTACAGAGAGGCCTTAAAAGATGCTAGAACTAATTATTTTTCAACCCTATTAGAAGAAAATAAACATAATCCTAGGTATTTATTTGAACAAGTGACTAAACTAACGAAAAAGAAAGCTTCAAGCCAGAAGTTTATAAGAAACACAGCAGTAATGACTTTATGAACTTCTTCACTTATAAGATTGATAATATCAGGGACAAAATTATAACTATGCAACCGTCTACTACAGTATCGCATCAGGGAGTATATTGTAGTCTCTGTGAGGAACATTTTGATTCATTTGTTGCTATAGGAGAGGAAGAATTTTGCAAAATTGTTAATTCATCTAAATCGACAACTTGTATGCTAGACCCTATACCGACTAAGCTACTGAAAGAGATGCTTCCAGAGGTCATAGATCCTCTTCTAGATATCATTAATTCATCTTTGTCATTAGGATACGTACCAAAAACCTTTAAGCTGGCTATGATTAAACCGCTTGTTAAAAAACCGCAACTTGATCCTACAGAATTAGTCAATTACAGGCCGATCTCGAATCTGCCTTTTCTGTCAAAGATACTAGAAAAAGCAGTATCCTCACAACTGTGTTCCTTTTTAGAAAGAAATAATATCTGCGAGGATTTTCAGTCCGGATTTAGACCGTACCATAGTACTGAGACTGCTCTCATTAAAGTCACAAATGATTTGCTCCTATCATCCGATCGTGGTTGTATCTCTCTATTAGTGTTACTTGATCTTAGTGCTGCATTTGATACTATCGACCACAACATTCTTTTAAATAGACTAGAAAACTATGTTGGCATTAGCGGAATTGCACTAGCATGGTTTAAATCATACTTATCTGACCGATATCAGTTTGTAGCAGTAAATGAAGAGATGTCTTATCGATCACAAGTTCAGTATGGCGTACCACAAGGCTCAGTACTAGGACCGCTGCTCTTCACTCTGTACATGCTACCATTAGGAGATATAATTAGGAAATATGGAATTAGCTTTCACTGTTATGCTGATGATACTCAGCTGTATATTTCTTCAAAACCTAACGAAACTTACCAATTCACAAAATTAACGGAATGCATAGCTGATATAAAAAATTGGATGACCAGTAATTTCCTATTACTAAATTCTGAAAAAACAGAGATTCTAATCATTGGACAAAAAACTTCCTCACCTAATAACCTAGAATACTGTCTAACACTTGATGGCTGCTCTGTTAAGTCTTCGACGTTAGTTAGGAACCTGGGTGTGCTCTTTGATACCAATCTTTCATTTGAAAGTCACGTGTCTAGTATCTGTAAAACCGCATTTTTCCATCTTAAAAATATATCTAAATTACGTCATATGCTCTCACTGACAAATGCGGAACAATTAGTTCATGCGTTCATGACCTCAAGGCTAGATTATTGTAATGCTCTACTGGGTGGTTGCCCTGCACGCTTATTAAACAAACTACAGCTAGTTCAAAACGCAGCCGCTAGAGTTCTTACCAGAACCAGGAAGTATGACCATATTAGCCCGGTTCTGTCAACACTGCATTGGCTGCCTATTAAACATCGTATAAATTTTAAAATATTGCTGATTACTTACAAAGCACTAAATGGTTTAGCTCCCCAGTACTTGAGCGAGCTCTTAACGCATTATAGTCCTTCACGTCTATTGCGATCTCAAAATTCTGGCCAGTTGATAATACCTAGAATATCAAAATCGACTGCTGGCGGTAGATCCTTTTCCTATTTAGCACCAAAACTTTGGAACAATCTTCCTAACACGGTCCGGGAAGCAGATACAGTCTGTCAGTTTAAATCTAGACTAAAAACACATCTCTTTGGCTTAGCATACACATAACACATTATAGATTTCTATAATTCAATGTTAGGCTGCATAGATTAGATCAGCCGGAACCGGGAACACTTCCCATAATTCCTGATGTACTTTGTACATCATAAGAAGGATGGCGTCTACGCTAATATTAGTCTCTCTGTTTATCCCGAGGTTTACCGCAGACCGCCGGATCCAGGGCATATCCAGATCTGATGAAGGACCATCACATGGACACGTCGACACGCGTTATCAGGGCTGTGAAGGTCCATGGACACCTCACCACTCATCTCCTCACCGGCCGGATGACCCAACCCAACCAGATGAACTGGATAATATCGTGAAAGTTCTGATCCCATCTGACTCCTGACATTATGCTGCCTAACTCATAATCATACACTGTTCATTCGTTGGCCAAAGGAGGACTGGCCCCCCGACTGAGCCTGGGTTCTCCCAAGGTTTTTTTCTCCATTCTGTCACCTGATGGAGTTTTGGTTCCTTGCCACTGTTGCCTTCGCCTTTTGGCTTGCTTAGTTGGGGACATTTAATTTTCAATTGAACAATACTATTACAACATTGTTTTCCTGTTATCTCTGTAAAGCTGCTTTGAAACAATTTGTATTGTAAAAAGCGCTATATAAATAAAGGTGACTTGACTTGACTTGACTTGTCTAGTATCTGTAAAACCGCATTTTTCCATCTTAAAAATATATCTAAATTACGTCATATGCTCTCACTGACAAATGCGGAACAATTAGTTCATGCGTTCATGACCTCAAGGCTAGATTATTGTAATGCTCTACTGGGTGGTTGCCCTGCACGCTTATTAAACAAACTACAGCTAGTTCAAAATGCAGCCGCTAGAGTTCTTACCAGAACCAGGAAGTATGACCATATTAGTCCGGTTCTGTCAACACTGCATTGGCTGCCTATTAAACATCGTATAAATTTTAAAATATTGCTGATTACTTACAAAGCACTAAATGGTTTAGCTCCCCAGTACTTGAGCGAGCTCTTAACGCATTATAGTCCTTCACGTCTATTGCGATCTCAAAATTCTGGCCAGTTGATAATACCTAGAATATCAAAATCGACTGCTGGCGGTAGATCCTTTTCCTATTTAGCACCAAAACTTTGGAACAATCTTCCTAACACGGTCCGGGGAGCAGATACAGTCTGTCAGTTTAAATCTAGACTAAAAACACATCTCTTTGGCTTAGCATACACATAACACATTATAGATTTCTATAATTCAATGTTAGGCTGCATAGATTAGATCAGCCGGAACCGGGAACACTTCCCATAATTCCTGATGTACTTTGTACATCATAAGAAGGATGGCGTCTACGCTAATATTAGTCTCTCTGTTTATCCCGAGGTTTACCGCAGACCGCCGGATCCAGGGCATATCCAGATCTGATGAAGGACCATCACATGGACACGTCGACACGCATTATCAGGGCTGTGAAGGTCCATGGACACCTCACCACTCATCTCCTCACCGGCCGGATGACCCTACCCAACCAGATGAACTGGATAATATCGTGAAAGTTCTGATCCCATCTGACTCCTGGCATTATGCTGCCTAACTCATAATCATACACTGTTCATTCGTTGGCCAAAGGAGGACTGGCCCCCCGACTGAGCCTGGGTTCTCCCAAGGTTTTTTTCTCCATTCTGTCACCTGATGGAGTTTTGGTTCCTTGCCACTGTTGCCTTCGCCTTTTGGCTTGCTTAGTTGGGGACATTTAATTTTCAATTGAACAATACTATTACAACATTGTTTTCCTGTTATCTCTGTAAAGCTGCTTTGAAACAATTTGTATTGTAAAAAGCGCTATATAAATAAAGGTGACTTGACTTGACTTGTACCCGTGTCAAAAAACAACTAGACATGACGGAATAGATTGTAATAGAACACATGGTCTTAAAACGAATCGGTTACCTAACGTAACCTTGGTTCTCTCTAGATGAGGGAACGAGTATTGCGTAAGCTAGCTTACGCTAAGGGAAAGATAATTTTTTTCTGAGATATTGAAGCCAAAAAATTATCCTTAATTTTGTATCCATTGTCAACGCACTGCAGCAGCTACAGACCTTGAGCGGGCTAACTAGCGAGCTCATTGGTTGCTCTGCGGCAACTGCTATAGCCTATAGACGAAGTCGTGTGAACTCGCGTCCAATGAGAGGCGCCCGCGCCGTCATTGCATCATAGCCCGCCAGAATGGGCGTGGCCAGAGTGTTCATAAGCGGAGTTTGCAGGCTGAATCCCTGCTTTTCATTGAATGAAGCGAAAATCGCTCGTGGCGCGAGCACGGCCGGCTACGCAATACTCGTTCCCTCATCTAGAGAGAACCGAGGTTACGTTAGGTAACATATTCGTTCTCTTACGAGAGGTTCTCCCGTATTGTGTAAGCTACCTTACGCTACAGGAACCCATTGTCAACGCCGTGCGCGCCAAGCATCCACTGCATGACCCCCGGGGGGTTGGGGGGACCCCGGGGAGCCCTTCTGAGTGGGGGAATAATATTTGGCCGGCAAGAGTGCGGGCCAGTGTGTGTCTAATACACAAGCACATAGTGGGAAGGGAAAGACAGAGTGGCGGTGCCGGTCTGTGTAGAATGTGTCCCATCAGTGTAGCTCACCAGGGGAGCTGTAGCGTACTAAACCGTTAGTAGTCTTGCCTGCAGAGCGGGCAATTCCAGATTGTAAAATCTGACAAAGGTGGAGAGGGAAGCCCAGCCCGCTGCCACACATATGTTGTGAATGGAAATCCTGCTGGACCATGCCCACGAGGAGGCCATGCCTCTAGTGGAGTGAGTCCTAATGCCTAACGGGCATTGCAGGTCTTTTGACGCGTACGCAGCAGCAATAGCGTCCACTATCCATCTAGACAGTGTCTGTTTCGAGGCGGCGAGACCCTTAGTGCGCCCTCCGAACGAAATGAAAAGCTGGTCAGAGCGTCTGACTTACCCCTTTTCCACCAACAAGAACCGGGTGCTGGTTCAGAGCCAGAGCCAGAGCTGGTTCCGAGTTGGTTCGACTAACAAGCTTACTAAGAACCGGTTTGCTTTTCCACCGGCTAGAGAGCCACAACAGAGCCAGATCTTACGTCACTGCATACGTCTCATGTTGCCCAGCAACGCTGGTGCGGTAGCGCCAAACAAAAACACGCCAGGCTTGTTCGAGATGCATCGGCTTCTCGCAGATCGATCGCCGTATGACATCAAAGCACTGCGAAAGCGATCCAAAAGCACAAGGAGTCGTATGATCTCCAAACACTCCCGCAGCTCCGATCGGTCCGCGCCGCTCCGATGCATCTCGAACAAGCCATCAACAATAACGGACGTTGCGTTACTATGGATGCTCATGGGTTTGCACAAATACATCGGAATCCAACGCGTTTGTGCAGCTCGCCGTAACTTACATAGACGGATATTATAATCAAGCTGCTATTAGCTCGACTAGCTGCTATTTAAAAATGGCGGTCACAAGTTTCGTGTTGTTGGTCACGGTAACCCCGCCCCCAGCCCCTGACGCAAGCGGTTCTTACTTGGCTCTGTTCTAGACCAGCAATGATTTGGTGCTACTTAAGAACCACTTTTCCTGGTTCGGAGCTGGTGCTTTGCGTGTGGAAAAACAAAGAACCGAATTGAAACTAGGCTCTGGCTCCGAACCAGCACCAGCTCTGCCTTGGTGGAAAAGGGGTAACAGAGGCAGAGCGCGCAGTATACAATCTCAGTGCTCTAACTGGGCAGAGGAGATTGGCATCAAATTCGCTATCGGATGTTGGCAGAACCGATAGGGAAATGATCTGTGCTCTGAAAAGGAGTACAGATCACCTTGGGGACATAGCCATGTCTAGGCTTTAAAATGACATTGGAGTCATTTGGTCCAAACTCAAGACACGCAGCGTGGAGGTCTCCCACACGTTTAACTTATGACAGGGCAGTCAGAAAAACGGTTTTGAGTGAAAGGTATTTCAAATCCACGGATTGAAGCGGTTCGAAAGGGGGGGCTTTCATAGCTTCGAGAACTATAGAAAGATCCCAGATAGGAACCAATGGGGGGCGCGGGGGGTTCATCCTCCTAGCTCCTCTAAGGAAGAGGATGACAAGCTCGTTCCTTCCCCATGATCGGCCGTGCGACGATTCTGAGAATGCCGCAATGGCTGCCACATACACTTTGAGCGTGGAGGGGGACTTGCCCTTATCCAACAGCTCTTGAAGGGAACTAAGCGGCCGCGGAACCCCGCACCTTCGTGGGTCCAAGTCTGTCTCGGCACACCATTTGGAGAACACAGACCATTTAGACGCATAAAGCCTTCTAGTAGAAGGAGCTCTAGACTGCGTGATCGTGTTCATCACCGCGTCTGGCAGGGCGACGGATACCCGTTGATCACCCATGCATGCAGAGACCAGATCTCCGGATGGGGATGCCAGATCGCGCCGCGGGCCTGAGAGAGGAGATCCATTCTCACTGGAATCGGCCACGGGGCTGTTTGTGACAGCCGCATCAGCTCCGGGAACCAAGTCTGATTCTCCCAGCGCGGGGCTATGAGGAGCACTGAGTGGCGCGTTTCCCTGATTCTCTTGATAACCTGTGACAACAGGGAGACCGGAGGGAAAGCATATAGCGGGCGGCTGGGCCATGTCTGGGCCAGCGCGTCCTCATCCTTCGATAAGAACATCGGGCAGTGAGCGTTGTCTCGTGACGCAACGACAATGACGCCGACGTCCGCTTTGCCAAAGAGGCGCCACAGTGACAGGACTGTTTGGGGGTGCAGGGACCACTCCCCTGGGGGAACGTTGTCCCTGGATAGTTTGTCTGGGCCGTCGTTCAGGTGGCCCGGCACATGCGCCGCTCTCAGCGAGCGCAGATGATGCAGGGACCAAATGAGGAGGCATTCCGCCAGATTGCAGAGGTTTCTGGATCTGACACCGCCCTGACGGTTCACATAGGACACTACCGACATGTTGTCCGAGCGAACTAGTACGTGGTGGTCCTGTATGAATGGGAGGAAGCGCATCAGCGCGTTCTCGACCGCTATCATCTCCAGACAGTTGATATGAAGGAGTTTCTCCTGATCTGACCAGAGGCCAAGGACCGGTCTGCCCTCGAGGTGAGCACCCCAACCTAAGTTGGACGCATCTGTCCAAACAACCTTTCAGTGTGAGACAGTCCCCATAGTCATGCCCCGCTGGTACCAGTCGGCCGCCAACCAGGGCTGCAGAGCTGCAATGCAGCTCTGAGTCACTCTGATCCGCTCGCAGCCGAACCACCAAGCTCGGTGAGACACACGAGCGATCAACCAGCGTTGCAGAGGGCGCATGCGCAACAGCCCCAGCTGCAGTACCACAGCGGCTGAAGCCATGTAGCCTAGCATCCTCTGGAAAATCTTCAAAGGAGCGGTGTTGCCCGCCTGGAAGGACGCGGCCATTCGCTGAACACGGCGCGCGTGCTGTGTCGATAAGCGAGCCGTCATAGCCACAGAGTCCAGTTCTATTCCTAAAAACGAAATTGACTGGCTGGGCAGTAATGAGCTCTTGGTCCAGTTGACCGTGAGACCCAGGTCCTCCAGGTGACTGAGGAGCGCAGCTCTGTGAGACACTAAATCTGCCTCTGACTGCGCTAGAACCAGCCAGTCGTCCACATCAAAAATATGTTCAAAATCCGCACGCCCTGATTTCTCAAGTGAATGTACGGGGTGCTAAAGACAGGCCGAACGGTAGGACGGTGTACTGATAAACCTGACCGTCGAAGGCGAATCTCAAGAATGGCCTGTGACGGGGTATTCTCTGGATCTGAAAATAGGCATCTTTCAGATCGAGAGAGATAAACCAGTCCCTCGGGCGAATGTGCGCGAGGAGTTGTCTGGTTATAAGCTTTTTGAGCGGTCTTCTCATAAGAGCCTTGTTCAAAAGCCTCAGATCCAAAATAGGTCTGAGAGCCCCGTCCTTCTTGGGTACAATAAAATAATGGCTGTAAAAGCCTGACTCGCTCAGAGAAGGCGGCACGGCTCTATGGCCCCTTTGCACAGTAACTTCGCTATTTCTGTCCGGAGGAGATTTGCTACTTCCGTATTCACTGTCGTCGCGGTCCGTGCTCGAAAGCGAGGAGGACGGCGAGCGAACTGTAACGCATAGCCCAGCCTTATTGTGCTTAGCACCCATTCTGATATCCCAGGGATCGCTTCCCACGCTTTTATGCGGGCGACTAGTGGCAGAATGGTCTCCGGGGTCTGATCGCCGCACTGTGCGGGCTCTAGACACTGAAGCGGAGGAGTGGGCGCGGCGCGCGTGCTCTTTGTGCTCGAAAGCAGCGGCACGCAGGATGCGGCCGCGGGCTGTTTCATGCATAGCGGTCTGACTGTGACAGGGGAGTGACCTGCGATCACTTCGTGATGCACTGGTGGCGCCCATGGTGCGTTTGTTAGTAAGCGTGGGCGCTCGTAAGCGGGCACGGGACTTACATTTACAACTTGGCCGATGCGCGGCCGCACTTCGTGACGCGAGATTAATGCCGTGGGAGAAGTGCATGTCAGTAAGCGTGAGCGCTTGCGAGCGGGCACGAGACTTACGTTTATAGAACGCCAGATATGAGGCTGCACATTGTGATGTGCGAGCGGCGCCGTGGCCGATGTGCATGTCAGTAAGCGTGAGCACTTGAGCTTGGGCACGAGGCTTTTGTTTATAACCTGACAGAGATGTGGGGCTGCACAATGCGACGTGCGGGCGGCGCCGTGGGCAAAGTGCGAGTTAGTAAGCGTGGACGCTTGTGAGCGGGTGCAAGACTTACCGCCCGCCTTATGAAAGGCTGAACTGGCCGTGTGACAGAGCGGGCAGAGGACAGATGTGGGCGCGGACAAATGCGCAAATGCGCGCTTTATGTGAGTGGGCTCCGTGAGTGACACGGGAAGTGTTGTGCTTGTGTGTAGGGGCGGGCACCGGAGCGTGGGCGCTTTCACTACACTTAAGACACCGTCGGCGTGAGCCGGATAACCAGACATGCTGCTCTTTACAGGGTTTTTCTGGGTCGCCGTAAAAACGGCGTTTGTGTGCAGGCGAGCGGGTCGTGTTACCGGCTCGTTGGCTGCTAAATGAACCACTGCAGTAGCCTGTGTTAAGGGGACTGACAGGGAGACAAGCTTTTGTGACGCGCGGGCAGCACGGGGCTTACACACATCGATCGATATGAGGTAGAACTGGCCGTGTGACAGAGCGGGCTCTGTGAGTGGCACGGGAAGTGTTGTGCTTGTGTGTAGGGGTGAACACTGAGATGTGGGCAGTGCACTTAATTTACACATAAAACACCATCAGCTCGTAGCTCGTAGCTCGCAGGATGGCTGAAGGTGGCGAAGACGGCCGGCTTCTTCAAGCGCTGTCCAAGCTTGCTAAGATGCCCCTCGAACGGCGACGCGGCTTCTGCAGTTCAGAGATGTGAAGAGCTTCGCTGAATAGATGAAAATCAGGGATTCAGCCTGCGAACTCCGCTTATGAACACTCTGGCCACGCCCATTTTCTGGCGGGCTATGATGCAATGACGGCGCGGGCGCCTCTCATTGGACGCGAGTTCACACGAGTTCGTCTATAGGCTGCAGCAGTTGCCGCAGAGCAACCAATGAGCTCGCTAGTTAGCCCGCTCAAGGTCTGTAGCTGCTGCACTGCGTTGACAATGGATACAAAATTAAGGATAATCTTTTGGCTTCAATATCTCAGAAAAGATGAATCTTTCCCGTAGCATAAGCTAGCTTACGCAATACGAGAGAACCTCTCGTAAGAGAACTGAAACTATATTTAATTTGATGAAACTATATTTAAACTTGACCATGTTTGATCAGTACAGTAACATTATTTTCCCCCCAATGTGGCCGGAGCGCGAGTACTCCGCGATATGCAATGGTGTGTGATATCTGAATGATTTTAATAGGCTACTTTTTGAAAAGTTGAGTTGTGAAAAGTCAAAGCTTTAGATTGATGCATATAGCAAAGAATAGACTGGGCATGTGAATGTTACTTGCATGTGACACCTGCAGCGCACGCACAAACAAGCCGCCTCTCGGACAGCATGCAATGAAAAATTCAGTTATCTTTTGTGGCTTCTTGCACTCAAACGGTCAAATACACACAGTTATGTCAAAATGCCTGTCTTGGTGAGTATTTATGAACAGTTGGTTATGTCTTAAGTGAACGTAAACATTTGGGAAAGAAATTGGATACGTGTCAGTAGGATCCGTGCATTAGGTTTTAAAGCAAAGCAGCCTAATATAGTATAGCTGCCTGCTGCTGTCTGTTGAACAAAAAAGAAAAAGAGAAAATGACTCGCTGCTCTTGACTGAAAAACTTTTGTAGCTTTAGGCGGCAGAGGTTTTTTCCTAAAACCTTCGATTTTGACATCTTAATTTCAAAAGACTATATCTTAAAAGTGAAACAAGATAGATACTTTCTGTAAATTAGAGAAATATTAAGGATGAGCCAAAGTTTATGTAGGGATTTAATTTCCCCATCTAATTAGCATATTATGACATCATATGGTGGCAGCAATCTTGGATTATAGAATTTTCATGAAAAGTCACATGTTTAAATGATAAAATGCAGCATTTCTTTCCCCCAAAAATGTCCATCACATTTTGTATGACAATACTGAATGCTCAGGTATATAGTAAGTGTAAACAAACTGTGTAAATCATTACTAATAAATGGTAGAACAAACCGTATGCATGTAGTGATTGTCCTTTTGCTGTAGAGATTTTCCATTTACTACATACATTAGGCACTCTGATTCCATGTTTGGGGCATATTTTATTCATATGACACACAAATACAAGTAGACAAGACCTGTTTATTTCAAAATATCACTCGTTACGGCAAAGCACAGATCATAAGTGATGATACAAGCAGCGCGAGCGCGGCCAGATCTGCCTCGCGCGCGCGCCGAGTATGCACACTATTGAGACTCCCCACCCTGCCTTCACGTTGCCCCCTAACTGTACTATGAATACTTCGACCTCGTATAACATACCCAGTGATAATAGACAAGTGCTGCGTCCCAATGTGCATACTATTATTCAATGCGCTGTAACTCAAACATTTTGTATAGAAAGAGAGTAAGGGGAGGCTGCAGACCTAGCCTGACTACGTCAGACTTCCTACTTCCGCTAATTTCATTTCACTCCTGTAGTCAGTCTGAGATAGCAGCCTATCTTTCTGTTTTCCACCGGCCTGAAAACAGCCGGGCCAATCAGCGAACAGAAGGCGGGCTGAAAGCCGTGACGTACTCGCCAAGCGCCGAGTTTAAGAGTTAGGTCAGAGAAATCGAAAACGACCGCGGACGAGACACGGATGCAATTCGCTCTGTTGTGGAGAATATTCCCGGCATTAGCAAACTGAAGCCTGAACAAGAAGAGTGTGTATTAAACATTTTGAATGGAGGTGATGTTGTGGCCCTACTCCCTTTGGGAAAAGTTTAATTTATCAACTACCGATCGTCAACGAGAAACTGGGGAGCCTTTTGACAGGTCAGTGTCTCCTTTCTTTTCCAGGTCTTAAATACCGTAAAACTTCAAATAATAGCCCGGGCTTTTATTTGCCCAAATCGTCGAACTGCACCGGCTTGTATTTGAGACAGGCGGCTAACGTTATATGAGACAGGCCTTTATAATTTAGTGTTGAGATGTTGTTCATTGAGATGTTGTTCCTAGAGTCTCTAATCTCTAAAAATCTCCAAATGCTCCACGTGAAACTGAGGTGTTCCGACCTTTTACTAGTCGATTGATTTTGATTAATATTTGCGAGGGAGAGAGAGCAAGACAGTGCTCGTGTTGTTTGTTTAAAGACGTGATAGTGCGGCCGGGGCTCGCTCGCTCTCTCTCTCTGCTTGTTTGCGCCCTGTCAAGTGCAGCAGTCATTCTATTACATCACTCACCGATCAAAAAAGTCGTTTACAGCCATGTTCACTCCGGTATTTCGCTCGCATCATCAAGTGTTTACAGTGGAAGTTCGATCATAGATTTGAGTTCGATGCATGATGTCTGTGGATCGATGCGGCTGTGTCAGCGCATAACATACGTCATGAATAAACTTATCTGATTGGCTTACGGGTAACCAATGATTTTAAACTTCAGAAATCGCCCCCTAGCGAGAGAGAAAACACTTCTCTATTATGCTATGCCAGACTCTGTCTACGAAGCAAAGTGAAGTAGCAGAGTCTGGTATTACCAGGCTACTGCAGACCTGGAGCCGGCAGATATACGCCCCTGGCAGATTTACGCCCCTGACAGTTTTACGCCCCTGTTGTTCCTGATGCGTCCAGTAGAGGGAGGCTGTACAGCGACACGGATTAAGTTACAGTACGTTAGTAAATAATCATTTTTAATTATTATTAATACATTATTTATTTATTTTGTATTGCAAATGAAAGTATACAAGACATTAACAGGGAGAAAAAAATGAAAAAATAACAAGGGGGACATCAAAAGAGATTGAATTAGGCTACACAAATCAATACAATTTTACATTTTGTCAATATAAAAAAAATAAGGTTCTTTACAACAGACTCAATGATATTTATTTTAGAAACCTTTGAGTTTAAAGGTTTTGACATTTTCTTAAACGAAGAAAAAAAAGGGACTTTATATCAGAGGAGAATATTCTTAAATCAGGATCATTGAATGGTTATGTCTTTATGAAGATGGATCTTGAAGACAAAGTAATACCGTATAATCAAGATTTTTATCGTTAGAATGAAAATCTGACAAAAAATAATAGATTGTCATTTGTATGTTAAATAATCTGCTAAAGTTATTGTTGTTTAGCAATGATGCCACAGTTATTATTTATAAACGATTAGCTTGGTAGGTAGATATCAATTCATTTCTATATCAATGGATGGGTCTATAATTTATTTCGAGAGACAAAAAGTTCATGATGGTCAGGTTTATGTTCTATCTGGCTTAAACTTAGCTAACACGTGTAGGTTTAGCTGCCCCTAGTCTTCTATACTCACTTTAAAATTCATTTTCTTTTGTTGCCTGTCTTTAGCTTGCGTGAGATGGCCTCTTCTGGTAAGACCCTGTTTACTCCTTGCATTAAAACATACTCCACATGGTTTCTGGGGCAACATTACAGTAGATATTGGAAATATATGAACTTGTTTTTTTTACAGTCTATGGTGTGTGAACACACAAAAGACACATTTTTAGGCATATATGTATACACGTATTTAAATATCTCGAAGTAAAGAGTTGAACTGCACACTCACTCAAATATTTTTATTCTTTCCAACATCATTTCTTAAAAGCTTACTGGTCTGGACTAGGGGATGTGCACTTAATGTGGGTTTCATCACACTCTGTCTTTACCAAATTCTTTTTAACGTGCATCTCATAAAGGTGTGCTTGCTTTAGCTATAAGAAAATGAAAATCTCTCTCTAAACTTATAAACACCCATCTTTTTTTTACGACTTACAAAATAAGCAACTTACAGAGACATACATGGACATGGTTGTCCATACTTGCTGTTATCTCGGGACGCTAGTCCCGAGGTAAATAGCGTTCGTCAGCTCCAGTTTGTATCCAGCCTCTCACGGAGACTTCAGATGCCCCAACACCTGTGATGAGACGACTAAACGCCTGTGGAGAGACGACTCGACGCCTGTGAAGAGACGACTAAACACCAGCGATATGTTATGCCTAAATTTATACATGATTAACTAACTGTATTTTTCTTTGTACATTTCTGAAATGCACTTTCTGTAAAGCTGCTTTGAGACAATGTGTATTGTGAAAAGCGCTATACAAATAAACTTGAATTGAAAAAAACTTGAATGGTTTTTAATGTCATTTTCAATTTTCTCTGCACAGTCCATCATTGGTGGCCAAAAAGATTTCAAAGTGGCTTGACACTTTTTCCACTATTGTTGTTCCACCAACAAGTGCGTGTGCCATTGTACTTTGAAGATCAGGAGCAAATTGATGCAATCACACCACACACACACACACAACACACACACACACACACACACACACACACACAACACACAACACACACACACCAACACACACACACACAACACACACACACCACAACACACACACACCACACACACACACACACACACACACCACACACACACACACACAATGTCCTTTTAAAAAAGTTAAAGAAGAGGGGCAAACCATAGGGGAGTCATTATAATTCATAAATGGTGTTAATAAAAAAAAATTGTGAACAACAATATTGTGTCTTTCTTTTAAATGGCCCTTGGAATTTTAGAAAAGGGATAAATTGTGTTTGTCTTCATAAAATGCTGTGTAGGACACTGTTTTTTAGCTGTATGATGACCAATAAAGAATAGTACTACAGCTAATCAAGGATCCATATGATTACACGGTATACTGTATGTCTAATGGGCTAAATTTGGTTAATATCTAAATGTAACTATAAATTCACAACAACATATTTCACTCAGTCTTCCATATAAAAACCTACGGTGAAAAGGCCTATAACTGCAGTAGGTCATATACTTGTCATAATATAACCTAGTTGATCCAACTGTGTATTTTTAATTTTTCAATTCACAAAAACACAGTCTTCTATAGGCTGAGTGAAGAGAGTGAACCCCAACTGAATAGCTACAGATGTTTTAATCCGTGCAGATCTACACTGTAACGTTTAGCTATATTTAAATGAACAAAAAACGAAAAAATTGTCTATGGTCTTGTTATCAATGTGTAAGAGTCGATTTAATTATGTTATTTCACAGTATATCCACCTACTGGACGCATCAGGAACAGCAGGGGCGCAAAACTGTCAGGGGCGTAAAACTGTCAGGGGCGTAAAACTGTCAGGGGCGTATATCTGCCGGCTCCAGGTCTGCAGCCTCCCCATATAGTAGAAAGATGACGTTTTTTTTGAGTCGGGGATGAATTATGACATGTCTCCCATCCAGTGGAGGGGATGTCGAACGAAATTTGACACCCAATTTGACAAAATCGGCCGTTTTATTCAGTGACGCATCTTGTCGAGTAAACTCGACCGTGGTGCCTATGAATTAATGTTTGATTATTCAGTTTCTGTATTATTTCTTACTTGAATGCTACCGTTATATAGATCTAATGTAGGCCTACCTGAAAAGTTTAAAATCACTTTATTTTATTTGTAGGCCTATCTTTGTTTTATTGTATTTGTCCTATTGTCAGTAATTTGCCTCTTTGTTCTTATTTTTAATAGCAATTATAAATTAAAATATAAACAAATGTCTATAAAGAAGCGCTTCCTGGACTCAAGTGAAAAAGCTTAAGGGGTCTTTGGATAGAAAAAACATGTAGAAATCAACAGGAATATCCAAGGCACTCTCTTTAGAAAAGTTAAAAAGCCTTTATTTCTATGGCTTGGTCATAATCAACACTATTAAAACACTCCGACACGTTTCGGCATACAAGTCTTCGTCCGGGAGTCACCACATTTCAAAAACAGGAAGAGCCTTATAAGGTCTCAAACCACCAATCAGAAACCTCTATTTGGCAAATGACAACAATAGTTTCAGAATTGTAAGATAATAACAAAGGCCACTAGATGGCTTCCTTGCCGCTTAGTGGAATCTTTGTGAAAAACACATCAAAGTTACAAGAAATATATATATCACTACAAAAGAACAAGAAACAATCAAACAGACAAATACACCAACGTTTAAAGAAAAACACTCAGTTCGAGTTCTTCGTTCAGACCTGGATATTTTATAGCCTGCAGTTTATCAATCCAGAAACTTTCTCTCTGGTTTAGTAGTTTTTGCCTGTCCCCTTTTCTTAATGATAATGGGATATGGTCTATTCCACAAATCTGTACAGTAGAAGGATCACTCTTATTGCATACTTGTGTTCAGCCAATCTGTCCTGCAAATGTCTCTTTGTCCTTCCTATATAAAACATAACTGTATAACATTTGTGCAGTGATTACAATGTTGACATTTATAAGACCCTTTGGGTTTAGATCCCAGCCATGTTTGTTGGCCTTCTGGTTTCAAATAACTGCAAACCAGTTTATCACGAATTGTAGGACACCTTCTGAAAGTCACCAAAGGTGACATAGGAAACAGCTGGCTAAGTGCATCATCACTTTCGATAATACCCCACTTATTTCTTATTATTCTCTTGATTTTTTCTGCCTCTGTACTATATGTAGTAACAAAAATGGGTCTATCTTTTACAGGCTCAGGAGGGTTTCTTTCTAAAAGTTATTCCTTATTAGCAGATTTGGCCCTGCTGTATGCTTTCTGGAGAGTTGTGTTTTTATAACCCCGTTCCTTAAAACGTGGCATCATCTCTTTTGCTTTGTGCTCAAAAGAATTGTCTTGCTCACAAATTCTCCTGACTCTCTGGAATTGCCCATAAGGAACATTTTCCTTCAACCACTTAGGGTGGAAGCTCTTAGCATGTAGACTAGTGTTCCTATCAGTAGGTTTTCTAAAAACCGAAGTGTGTAGGGCACCATGATCGTCTTTGGATATAGTAAGATCAAGGAAATTAATAATATCTTTACTGTATTCCAAAGACATTTTAATGTTGGGGTTAATGTTATTCAAAAAAAAAAACATGGAACTCTTTCAAATCTGTCTCTGAACCAGACCAAAAAAGGCAAACATCATCAATGTAACGTCCCCACCAGACAATGTGTTTAAAAAAGACATTCTTTTCCTGATTTAAGACAAAATCTTCTTCCAATTTTCCTAGAAACAGACCTGCATATGATGGGCTGTAACAGGCCCCCATGGCACAACCTTTTATCTGTTTAAAAGTCTTATCCTGGAAAATGAAGATATTATTATTCAATGTCCATTCAGTTAATGACAATAAAAAATCAGTAGGGGGCATTTCTGACCCAGGTCTTCAACTCAAAAAATGTGTCAAAGCTGCAAGTCCCTGCGTATGTTCAATGTTAGTATACAATGCTTCTACATCCATAGTGACTAGATATGTATCAGAGTCTATGTTTTGTAGTTGTGTGATCTTTTTAAGAACATCCGTGGTGTCTTGAACAAATGCTGGGAGTGAAGGCAGACACGGTTTGATAAAATAGTCAATGTACTTGAGATGCACTGTAAAGAGATTGGTTCAGTGAGGCTGTCATTTACAGAGATAACTGGACTCCCTGGGGGGTTGTCAACACATTTGTGGATTTTGGGTAGCATATAAAATGATTCCACTCTTGGGTTTTCATTCCACAAAAAGCTCAGTTCAGATTCAGAGATGCAATGATTGTCTTTGGCCACATATAATAGTTGTCTCAATTCCTCTTTGAGAGACTCAATAGGATTAAATGTCAATGCTTGATAAAATTCTATGTTGTTTAACTTATGAAAAGCTTCTTTAATGTACATATCCATTCCCCAAATAACTATAGCCCCACCTTTATCTGCATTTTTAATAACCAGATCACTGTCTTTGGATAATGCTTCCAATGCCTTATTTTCAGTGTGAGACAAATTAATCTGCCTAGGTGGTCTTTTCTGCTTAAACAAATTTTTCAATATCATAATTAACCTTTTTAGCAAATATCTGTAATGCTGTATTCTGAACCAATGGGCAAAATTTAGACTTAGGTTTGAAAAGACGTCTATGGGAAAAATAAACGGTCTGACCTTGATTTGTGGAATAGACCATATCCCATTATCATTAAGAAAAGGGGACAGGCAAAAACTACTAAACCAGAGAGAAAGTTTCTGGTTTGATAAACTGCAGGCTATAAAATATCCAGGCCTGAACGAAGAACTCGATATGAGTGTTTTTCTTTAAACGTTGGTGTATTTGTCTGTTTGATTGTTTCTTGTTCTTTTGTAGTGATATATGCATTTCTTGTAACTTTGATGTGTTTTTTCACAAAGATTCCACTAAGTGGCAAGGAAGCCATCTAGTGGCCTTTGTTATTATCTTACAATTCTGAACCTATTGTTGTCAATTGCCAAATGGAGGTTTCTAATTGGTGGTTTGAGACCTTATAAGGCTCTTCCTGTTTTTGAAATGTGGTGACTCCCTGACGAAGGCTTGTATGCCGAAACGCGTCGGAGTGTTTTAATAGTGTTGATTATGACCAAGCCATAAAAAATAAAGGCTTTTTAACTTTTCTAAAGAGAGTGCCTTGGATGTTCCTGTTGATTTATAAATTAAAATAACTAATTGTCCACCCCTAGTTTCAGGTGTTTTTGATGTTAAGTGTTCGGGTTGATATAACTATATATTACCAATTTGAGCAGAGTTTTTAAAAGAGAACTATTTAATTTTTTTTTTTTTTTGCATTGACGTTAAAATGGCATGGTCAGATTTGTGACATTAGTTTTTATGTAATGCTAACACTGCTGTTCACTTTCAGAAGTTGTAGTGATTCTTTCTTTTCCCAGAAAGAATGTGAAACATACAGTATATAGGCCTATTGGTTATATTTTCAGTTACTAATTACATTTAAATATAATTAGGGGCCAAGCACCGAAGGTGCGGAATTTCGGTGAAATTGTTGGCGTTCATATTAGGGGCTAGTGCTGCAGGATTAATCATATCGCAATCGCAATATCAAGCCTATGCGGTTTTATGATGCAAAATGCTGCGATTTTATATGAAATAAACAAATTAGGACTGTTAACGCAATTAACGCAGCATCTGTTATTTTTTGTTATCCTTTGGCTAGTGTTACATGATCCCGCTCTTATTCGTGCTAATGCTTTTAAACCATTCATCCGGACAAGTCAAAAGAGAGCGTGCTGCCCGTGAATGTCCTGACTGTGACTCACAGAAAGACGTGCGCCAGTATCATGCACATGCACATGCACAGACCACGCGCCAGAATACAGTTCTCTTTTGCGGTTGAACGAACAATAACACACAATTATGCCAAAATATCGTTTTGTTGAGTATCTTCATAACATAAGAGCAGTCTTATGATGGACGTAAAGAGTTGTGAGAGAACGAGGCGCGTTTGAGATCCATGTCGCTGTCAGCAGCGGCCGCTCTTAACCCTCTATGGTACGGTGTTGCCTCCAGGCAACATAGTCCATTTTAGCTTTTTTTAAATAAAAACTAATACAATTTTATTGGTCAATGCTCTCTAATGGGAGGGGAACTGAATGAAAATGCAAAAGAGTGGTAACATGACCCACAGGGGTCCATTGTGTTCCCTCTTTCAGCACACGTGCACATGTCTCCATATTTTCTCCACTGAAAAGGTAATTTTTCACTAATTTCTGTCCAGATAATCAACTACAAAAAATCTTAGTCACGTTTATTGGTAAGTAAAGAAGTATTTTCAAAAACATTACATTATATATCATCAAATGTATCATGGAAAATTACACAAAACTGCATGTTGCCTCGAGGCAACATTGTACCGTAATGGAATCACATAAGGCCATACCAGGCATACTAGGTTTGAAAAGCATATTTTAATTGTAAGGAAAAGAGTTTGAATTATGTAAATGTATCTCCATTTTTACAATCTGAAAACTCAGCATGGTTCGACGGGACATTTGGCTACTATAGTGGGCAGACAAATAGTGGGTTCGTGGGACGGGACGTGTGGCTTGGGACCATTCAGTGGGGTCAACAGGACATTTGGCCACTATAGTGGGTAATCGGACAAATAGTGGGTTCGTGGGACGGGGCGTGTGGCTTGTGAGTGGTCAGCGGGGGTCAACAGGACATTTGGCCACTATAGTGGGTAATCAGACAAATAGTGGGTTCGTGGGATGGGGGTGTGGCTTTGGACCGTTCAGTGGGGTCAACGGGACATTTGGCCACTATAGTGGGCAATCGGACAAATAATGGGTTCGTGGGACGGGGCGTGTGGCTTGTGAGTGGTCAGCGGGGGTCAACGGGACATTTGGCCACTATAGTGGGCAATCGGACAAATAATGGGTTTGTGGGACAGGGCGTGTGGCTTGTGAGTGGTCAGCGGGGGTCAATGGGACATTTGGCCACTATAGTGGGCAATTGGACAAATAGTGGGTGAGTGGGACGGGGGCGTGTGGCACCACACAGGATGAAGGAGGTGCTGCTTCTGGGATTCTCGGATTTTGGGGTGCTCCCGTCGGGCCCCTGGGGGGGTCAGGCCCCCCTGACCTCACACGGTCATTAGGCCAGCCTGGGAGGTCTTCCACATGTTTGATCTTGCTATTGTTGAGGCCTGGCCTTCATATTAGGATAAGGTTATGGTGATTGTTAATGTTTTACCCTGAAACAACACCAATAGTAATGTTTTGATATGATAACTTGATATTATGGTTTGTAGTACTTGCGTTCCACGATGGTACAATGTTGCCTGAGGGCAACAGCTGGATAATAAATGTTACTTGTTATTAAATATGAAATGTGTAATTCATTAAAAACTTAATATGTTTGTTCAAGTGTTTAGTTAAATAAATTGATGTTTTCAATAAATCTATAATTTTTTTCTTCATGAAAATGTCAAATGTTTCAATTCACCTCACCACATCACATTGATTTCGTAACTGAGCCACCTATTGGTCGAAAGTGATAATCCATTAAATCATATTTTTTGTTAATGTATATGATTTTTCAGCCATTTTGCCTAAATTCATCTTTAAATGTCTTTAATTGCTCCTTGTTGCAGTTGGTCTGACACTTTGCGCTTGGTCCCGATAATGGCAGCTTGCAGCTATATTTTTAATTGATTTTATGCACTTAAACAGTAGTGGCTCCTGGTCATAAATTTAGGTAGGGCAGATTCTGGGTCTTTGTGCAAGTTTATGATACACAGAATATAAGCTTTATATTCTAATCACTGAATACATCAGACACACTTTTGGCAGAATTCTGATGTCCTTGCGTTATTCAGCCTGAGGGTGGCGCTCTAATGATGATCTGTTATATGTTTTATTTATTGCATCCGAAAGTTGTTTTAGAATGTTGCAAATTAAGAATTCCAGAGAAGAAAACAGTCATGTCTATTCTTAAAGCAAACATAAAACAAAAAATATAAATATAGCTGCGAGCAGAGATGAAGGGCCCAAGCCGGTGGCACCGCCACCCCGGTTCCTTTAGTTACCTAAAGGCACCGGGGTGGCAGTGCCGCCGGCTTTGGCCCTTCATCGCTGCTCGCAGCTATATATATATATATATATATATATATATATATATATATATATATATATATATATTAGGGCCGGGAATCGATTAAAAAAAATAATCTAATTAATTAGAGGCTTTGTAATTAAATTAATATAAATTAATCGCATTTTAATCGCATAAATATTTGACCTGAGAACAGTGAGAAGTAATTTTTTCCACATGGATTTTTAGTATACCATTGAATAATGACTGAATACATAAGCTTAAGCAACAGCATATTGTTTATTTTTGTTCAACCAAGTCCAGCAGACCAGTGCAATTTTTGCCATTAAGTGTAGCAATAGCTTACACTAATAGCAATAGCGAATTCCTTATTGGAAAACTTGCACACAACCATGCTCTTATTGACGCTTCCATCCGTTCGTTTTTTATAACAAAATGACCCATCCACGGGGCCAACCAAATAAAAGCGATCTAGGCGATCTACTCCGTTATTAAGGTCCCGGCAAGGCAGAACAGTAACATTGCGATTAGGGATGCACCGATCCGATATTTGTATTGGATATCGGCTCTGATACTGCCATTTTTGTCGGATCGGGTATCGATCAGATGAGGCCGATCCAAATCCGATATTGTGCGTTTACTATTCTGTGATATTGTTAACCCCCACAAACGGCACAAAAACGTTCTAAAGCACCATAAAGTTTCCGTGCACTCTTATTATAAGTGTTCTGAAGCCATTATATAGTATAATGTGAGATAGAAATTAATAATGAAGTCATTAAATTCAAGATCACGTAAACTTTTCCCTCCGCTGCGGCTGTCAAGTCATTCTCCATTCAGCATGCAAACAGCACGTCGCGTTCAGGTACGACAGTCAACAATAATAAAACTCTCTCCAAGATGATTCAATGTTAGCTGTTATTATACTTGATCTGTAGATAAAGCTCTATGATTTCGCATAAAACAACTTTATATTGCTGGACTTTATTGCTGTAACTTAATCATGTTACTTTCTACCGGGTGTCTGTTAGATCACAACACTAGAGAGTCAGAGCACTGTCATTGTTCTTAACGCGGACAGTAACTGAAATTTAAAACTGTTAAAAGAAACCGCTGAATAAACTATTGCATAAGTAGATACTGTATAATACACTACGCATCGATATGTATTTCCTTTGTGCTTTGAACCTTTCAATGCGGACTCGACGCGCTGGCGCTGTGACTCCATGTGGCTTCAAGCGCATCATTCTGCGCTCGAGATGCGCATAAGCTCATCATTCTGCGCTCGAGATGCGCATAAGCTCATCATTCTGCGCTCGAGATGCGCATAAGCGCTTTGTGCGTTCATATCATAGTGCAGTGACGCAATAAAAGAAGATTATTATATGAATAGCTTTTCTTGTTCTGTCCTATCTATTATATGTTGCTGCCTCATTAAACAGCTGTGCTATACATTTAAAACATTTCTCAATTTTATAGTATGGCTATATCTAAAATATCTTTTTGATTTTTGTTATCTTGTTTTTCATTAATGTATTTGACAACAATACAAAGAGCAATGTGTAACGTTTTACCAGATTTATTGTTACACTAATTGTCTCTTATTTGCTCCCCACTAAATGTTTTTTTCACTAAATGTTCAGATTTTATACAATAATTGTGCACTCATGATTTTTCTAGACTACATTTTATTGCTGAATTATCTAGTTTATAATAGCATTTTTTGTCATAGATTATGATCATATTTTTTTTTCTTTATAATGTTGTCTGTATTAAGTAGATTGTGTTCAACACACAAAAGAGTGAATATCAGTTCAACACACAGAGTTATAGAAATTCTACTAAAAAACTGTGCTGGTATCGGATCGGTATCGGGTATCGGTCGATACTCAGAATTTTGGGTATCGGATCGGATCGATTCTGAAAAACATGGTATCGGTGCATCCCTAATTGCGATAGCCTGAAATGCTGGTTTGTTGTTGTTGTTGTATGTGGCGCCGCCGCCGCCGTGCTTGCGTCACTCCCTTACCCCTCCTGCAGTTCCTATGGCCACTTGGCCAGTGCGAACGTAAACAGCAAAACCGAGTTTGGGGGAGAGTAGTTCTTAGAACTGTTTAGAAGTTCCTATAACTACTTGGTCGGAAAGCGGCTAATGAAGCGATCTCTCCATCATCATGAACATAGAAATCATATAGAGACTAGAAGCCCTATTGGTCGCTGGAAACCGAGAAATCCGGCCGCCATCTTGAACCGGTCATATTCCTAGTTTCGTTGCGTGGCAGCAGATAAGATGCCAGAGCATTGATGGGGGTGGATTGAAATCCACTGCTGCTTCAATGTATATGTAATGATGAGTAATTATAATCAAATTATTAATCAATATTTTTCTTTCTAAATATTCAATGAGTTGAATGATTTCTCTAGGCTTCTGAGATTTCACTTTGTTATAGAAGTTACCAGTATAATCACTGAAATATTCTTTTCATGTATTCTTTAATGTATGTATTTGATATCTGAATGCAGTAAAAGTGCTTGCTTATTTATCCCAGCTTCCAGAAATGAAATGGGGACTTGTTTTGTGTTTGAGAAAGATCTTCAACGTGTTAAAACCTATAGTTTAAGGGACCATTTCTTTGTTAAAGCCTTACTTTCCAGTTAGACTAAAGTTAAGAGAAAGAACCCATTATCTTGATGTTTTGAGATGACTCTCATGTTTATAGTTTGAGCCTGGCTAAATCCAACCTTGGAAAAGCTGTGTGTCGGTGTGTGTGTTAGTCTTCTTGGTTACAGAACCACTGGTATTATTGGAGATTGAGTGAATTGTTGTTCGAGACATGCTGGCGCTCATCAAACCCAAATCTGCGACCTGGAAGGTCATGAAGTGCCTAACTTCAGTGTCCGAATGTGTCATCTGCATAATCGATGGAGATATGCTTCCGTCTATCTGTATATGTGTGGAAAATTACTGTGTTTATCTATTTCTAAGCCAATGAGAACCAATCAACCTGTAAGCAATGACGTAGCTTAGACCTTGAAAATGGTATAACTGCTGTGATCTTTGTAACTGTAAGAGGGGCGGCCTACGAACTCCTGTGTGAGTATTGAAGCTGACTTCTGCTGATGAAACTGCAAACTATCTTCAGTAAAATTGTTCTTTAATTTTTTATAATTCTGACTCCGGGTCTTCATTCTTCATATCTGGTTCTGGGTCTTTGACTGTAAACCCCTTACAGCATCGTGGAGCATTTTCCTGTTCTAATCGCCGGACCATCGAAAATAGGGCTTTTCACAAGTAAGTCTTAACATTACCGTACTATTGGTTGTATTATGTGAATAGAATATTACCAGATAATCGAGAAGGAGCAATGATATTTGCTATTACTGTACTGAAATCGTTGTGAAATGCTGTTTACTGCATCAGCCGGTGTTCACCCGGCATGGAGAGGTGGGGTAACTGTTAAAGTAATAATTACAAGAGCTTCTAGGTTATCAGATAAGCATTCAACTGTTGTATATTTGTGTTTGCGCACATGATATCAGGAAGCAATGTAATACACGCATGACAGCGATGCTTATTTGAGTTACCCCTCCAACTTCTAGTTTTATTGATAACCTATATCTTATCATATGCGATTTGGCTATTGATATTACAGAAGTCCTGTGGTAAAATCTTATTAACTTACTCCATCTACCCTTGTAAAGTTAATCCGAATAGGGCTTTAGTCTCGACATTTTATTTTCCCCTCCCACATCCACATACAATAAAAAAGGTATAGGCTTAATATTGTTGGAATTTAATTTTTTGAAATTACTGATGCAAACACGTTGAAAAGCTTCTTCTCAATTTGTATTATAGGTGGCTGCGTTCGGTGGATTCGGTGGCTGCGTTCTTTGTGTGAAAGTGGGTGCGGGTGAGAGAGAGAGAGAGAGAGAGAGAGAGAGAGAGAGAGAGAGAGAGAGAGAGAGAGAGAGAGAGAGAGAGAGAGAGAGAGAGAGAGAGAGAGAGAGAGAGAGAGAGAGAGAGAGAGAGAGGAGAGGAGAGAGAGAGAGGAGAGAGAGAGAGAGAGAGAGGAGAAGAGAGAGAGAGTCTGTTCGTGTTTGTGTGCCGGTTGTGTGTATGTGCGTGTCACAAATCATAAATTGTTTCTTCAACTTATTAAAATATCTTACTTTACTGCAACTATCTGTTTCTGCTTCTTTATTATATTTATAGTGTGTGATTTATAAAATACATTATATCCATCACACATATTGTGTCTGGTCACTTTATATCTTATAGCAGAATATTATATTACTGTTAAGCCTACTATGGATATCAAAATACGCCGAATCATGTATCCTGTATCATAGCTACATGAATGACCTTTGCAGCAAAAAAAACGTGTGAAAATCAGTTCAGTATTCAGTGAGATATGATTAATTTAATGTGCTGACAGCTCATTATACCAGCCATACAGATTACACTGAGCGGAGCGGATGACCGGTTTAAGATGGCGGCTCCAATTCTCGTCCGTGCCAATAGGCAGTAGCGGTCGATAGGGCGTCTACCTATATGATGTCTATGATCATGAACGCTAGTTGGTGCTCCAGTATAATCGGTCCGCCGAAACTCATCCAGTGAGAAACGTTCCGCGGTGCAAAAATAAGTGTGATTAAAATTATTTTTTGTGTTAATTAACGCGTTAAAGTCTGTAATTAATTAATCTTAATTAACGCGTTAAAGTCCCGGCCCATATATATATATAAACAAGCCGGTGGCACCGCTACCACGGTCGGTTAGGGTTCTCTTACGAGAGTATCTCTCGTACTGCGTAATAGCTTACGCTATGGGGAAAACTCTTTTCATTGAGATATTGAAGCCAAAAAATTATCCTTAATTTTTAATCAATGTAAAACGCTTTGCAGCAGCAAGCAGACATAGGCGAGACAGCTCGCGCGCCTATTGGCTGTCTTGCGGCAAAAGCAGCAGCCTATCGAGAGAGGCTCTGCGTGACGTCATGACGAATGGGGGCACTTCGCGCCCATATCGTCACGTCCCGCCAGAAAGGGCGTGGTCTCGCCCTATAAACAAACTCGATAAGCTGCCATACACTGATTTTTCAACTCTTCAGCGAAGCTCACGCATCGCTGGATCCGGATGAGAAGCCGCGCCGTCGACCTGTAGCCTTCAGCGGGACGTGCCTTTGAGCCTGGAGTCGCTGGCCTCGCTGCCTTCAGCCGCCGTACCTGCTGCGCTTTCCGGCGTACATATCCTTTCCTCTGACTTAGAGTGTGTGTGTTTGCTTATTTGCATTTTTCTCCCACTACCTCTAAAAGAGCTGCGTCTTTTTAAAGATGCCTTCCTGTGGCTCTTGCTGAGCCCCACTCAGCGATGAGGACCGCCACGTCATCTGCGTGTCCTGCCTGGGTGAGGATCACGCGGCCATCGCGCTCGCTGACGGCGGATGCCATCATTGTGAGCGGCTGCCTATGGTGACTCTGCGGACTCGCCTGGCGTCATTCTCCGAGCCTGCATTCCAGCCCGCCGTGATGCCGCGCCACAAGAAGCGCCGCGCCCCGCGCGCTCCCGAGCTATCTTCAGCCCGCCAAAGCTCGCCGGTTCGCCCGCCAGCTTCGCCGGTTTCGCTCGAGTCGCTCCAAACGGACAACGGCCGCCGTCTGCCGCCGCGTCCGCACTTGAGCTCGACGAACCTACCGGAGCCGGCATTGAAACTGAGCCGATGCGTCCGCTCTCTCAAGCCGTGGATTACATCGGCCTCGACTGAAAGGCGCCCGCGCAACTAACGCGCAACAGGCTGGACGGACGCTTTCTCGGGAAAGACGAAGCTCCGTCACAGTCGAGACCCTTCCTCCCTGAAAGGTGAGAAACATTTGTGGCTAAAGCTATCCGAGATGACGGAAGCTGAGCGCTCCGTGTTCCTCGACGCTCTCGCTCTGCTGGACGCCGCCCCCCTCAGCGCGGGCCCCGGCCGAGGATTGAGATAAAGCCCGAGGTCTCAAGGCCTTCCTAGTCTCTCTAGGAAAGCGACGGTGTTCAGTTCCCGCTGAGGCCGGATTTCCACCAAAACTTCTCGCTCGTTCAGTTCCAAGCAATGTGACTGTTCCAGTGTATTTCGCAGTGAGCTAGCTGGTTCCACAGCCCGCTTGACTGTGCACAAAGGCCGTCATTTCGGCTAACCAACAGCGCCGCCAGGCCCGAGATCAAACACCGTGCTCTCGCTCTGCTGGACGCCCCCCCCCCTCAGCGCGGGCGCGGGCCCCGGCCGAGGATTGAGGTAGCTGAAGCCCGCTGCGGCCGGATTTCCACCAAAACTTTTCGCTCGTTCAGTTCCATGCGTTGTGACTGTCCCAGTGTATTTCGCAGTAAAGCAGCCGGTGTCTCAGCCCGCTTGCCTGCGCACAAAAGCCGTTTCTATGGCTACCCAGGTAAATCCAATAAAGAGTGCATTTTCTGGTGTTCCGGGCACGGCCGATGGTGTTACGAGTGTTGTAAGAATATATATATAAACAAGCCGGTGGCACCGCTACTACGGTCGGTTAGGGTTCTCTTACGAGAGTATCTCTCGTACTGCGTAATAGCTTACGCTATGGGGAAAACTCTTTTCATCGAGATATTGAAGCCAAAAAATTATCCCTAATTTTTAATCAATGTAAAACGCTTTGCAGCAGCAAGCAGACATAGGCGAGACAGCTCGCGCGCCTATTGGCTGTCTTGCGGCAAAAGCAGCAGCCTATCGAGAGAGGCTCTGCGTGACGTCATGACGAATGGGGGCACTTCGCGCCCATATCGTCACGTCCCGCCAGAAAGGGCGTGGTCTCGTATCAGTCAGGTGGTATCAGTCAGGTGTGAGTCTGGGGATCGCCTCGAGTGTGAAGGTGGTGTCTACGGACGCCTCCACATCGGGGTGGGGAGCGCTGCTCGAGGGCAGACCGCTAGCTGGCCTGTGGTCAGTACGGGAGAAGCTCCTTCACATAAACTGCTTGGAATTAATAGCAGTCGACAGAGCGCTACGGCGCTTCTGTCCCCAGATAAAAGGCCACCACGTCCTGGTCCGGTCGGACAACATGTCAGTGGTGGCGTACATAAATCGCCAGGGCGGCGTCAGGTCCCGAAACCTTGACAGGCTGACGGAACGCCTCCTGGTCTGGGCTCAGCACAACCTGCTCTCGCTGAGAGCGGCGCATGTGCCTGGTCACCTAAATGTGGGGCCAGACAGGCTGTCTAGAAACAACGTCCCAGCAGGAGAATGGTCGCTGCACCCGCAGACGATCCAGCTGCTGTGGGAAACGTTTGGCAAAGCGCAGGTGGACCTGTTCGCGTCCCAAGAAAACGCTCATTGCCCGAGATTCTTCTCGAAAAGCCGGGACGCGCTGGCCCATGTTTGGCCCCGCCGCCCCCCATATGCTTTTCCCCCTGTCTCACTCCTGCCTCAGGTGTTGGAGCGAATCAGGAGGGAGGGATGCCCAAAGCTACTCATAGCTCCGCTCTGGACAAACCATTCTTGGTTCCCCTGTCCTGATGCAGCTGACCAGCGCTGCCCCATGGCCTTTACCATTGAGGAGAGACCTCCTCTCACAGGCGGAAGGCTCGATTTGGCATCCTCGCCCGGATTTGTGGTCCCTGCACGCATGGGCCATCAACGGGTACCCGCTGACCTCCCAGAGGGAGTGTTAAACACGATCGCGCAGGCTAGAGCCCCGTCTACCAGACGGCTCTACTCCTCGAAATGGTCTGTGTTCTCTGCTTGGTGTCAAGCGCAGGGCTTTTCACCTGTAGACTGCAGGGTTACGGAAGTGCTTTCCTTCCTTCAGGAGCTACTGGATAAGGGCAGGACCCCATCCACGCTCAAAGTATACGTGGCGGCCATAGCAACGTTTGCAAAACCGGTGTCTGGCCAGTCACTGGGAAAGAACGACTTAGTCGTGCGTTTCCTTAGAGGAGCTCGGAGGCTAAACCCTCCCAGGCCCCCTTCAGTCCCGACATGGGACCTTTCCACGGTCTTGGAGGCCATGAAAGGTGCCCCATTCGAGCCAATCCAGTCGTCAGACATGAAACACTTGTCTTTCAAGACAGCGTTTCTTACGGCTCTCGCTTCAGTGAAGCGCGTAGGGGACTTACAAGCGCTTTCAGTAAGCGCGTCATGCATGGAGTTTGGGCCTAATGACTCAAAGGTCATACTCAAACCTAAGCACGGCTACGTGCCGAAATCCCTCAACACACCGTTCAGGGCCCAGGTGATTTCCCTGTCTGCCCTTCCGGTTCTCAATGAGGAGGAGGACGCGAATACTCTTTGCCCAGTCAGGGCATTGAGAGCTTGTGTGTCCCGCTCGTCTGGGTTCAGACAGACCGAGCAGCTTTTTGTTTCGTATAGCGGGCGTTCCAAGGGGCTTGCCGCTTCGAAACAGAGCCTATCCAGATGGATAGTCGATGCCATAGCGCTGGCTTACACTTCCAAGGGCTTGCAGTGCCCCTTGGGTGTCAGAGCGCACTACACGAGAGGCGTGGCCTCGTCATGGGCATGGTCTAGCGGGGTCACCCTGCAAGATATCTGTACGGCCGCGGGCTGGGCCTCGCCGTCTACATTTATAAAATACTATAACCTGGAGGTGCCTGCCTTACAAGCTAAGCTTTTGGCTATCTAGACTTCAGTGCTATCTGCCCGCTGTGCGGCTCGGATGCTAAGTGTTTGGCATGCGCATCGTTCAGACCGATGCAGCAGCTCCATGAGTACTGGCACAAGTAGGGCCACCCAGTTTAGGCTGAAAGCTTTCACCCTGGCTGCGTGGTTTAATGGTCATATGGTTAGCCCCTGTGGGTCTATCTATAAGGAGAAATGCTTCTAGCCTCTCCTCCTTTACTCTCTGTGAGTGTGGGGTGATTATGCACTACATGAGCCCTGGGCCTTTGCCCCTGGGACTTTGGTGTTGGATCCCTATCCGCACGGCGTGTTACACTGTGTTCCCCATAGCGTAAGCTATTACGCAGTACGAGAGATACTCTCGTAAGAGAACGTACTCGGTTACTAACGTAACCTCGGTTCTCTCTAGAGAGGGAACGAGTACTGCATATCTTGCCGTGCTTGGAATACGCTCTGGTTCGCTTCGGCGATGAAAAATCAGTGTATGGCAGCTTATCGAGTTAGTTTATAGGGCGAGACCACGCCCTTTCTGGCGGGACGTGACGATATGGGCGCGAAGAGCCCCCATTCGTCATGACGTCACGCAGAGCCTCTCGATAGGCTGCTGCTTTTGCCGCAAGACAGCCAATAGGCGCGCGAGCTGTCTCGCCTATGTCTGCTTGCTGCTGCAAAGCGTTTTACATTGATTAAAAATTAAGGATAATTTTTTGGCTTCAATATCTCGATGAAAAGAGTTTTCCCCATAGCGTAAGCTATTACGCTTTACTCGTTCCCTCTCTAGAGAGAACCGAGGTTACGTTAGTAACCGAGTACGTTATTGTGCACAACGTGCAAAAACGTAACCCCCCTTTGACTGTCGAAAATAAGTGTGCTGTAGAGCTTGCATCAGTGTGGGCTCTGCAAAAGTGCGCATTGAGGGCACATATCAACCACAAAGTATGCGTGAGCAACCTTCTGAAACCTAAAATTTTTAGTTGTCCCTTCAAATTAATTATAGGTAGGACACTGGAAATCTGGCAATTAGATGTTTTAGTAATGAAAATGATCTACATAAAAAAATCTTGAGCTAAATCTTTTTGACCACTATTTTAAAGTTACTGTACTCTGCCTTTGTGTTGTCAGCAAAAAGTGAGAAGTCATAGCGGTGCGTAGGGTTGTGCCGATAGACGATAGTATCGTGTATCAACGATAGTCTGAGATATAGCCGATGGCAGATGCCTTTGACGATATCAATACGATAATTGGCTCGTTTTACCATAATGTATTAAATTATTATTATTAGGCATATTATTATTATTATAAATCTAGTATTGTTATTAAATTAATATTAGGAACTACAATTTATTTGCCTTGAATAAATTCATAACGACATCACCACATGCGACAACACCGACACGCGAGGACTCCTCTAAGAGAATGTTTTTATAACAGACAAAAAAAATCACATCCCACATCAAAATTTAATTGCAAGGTGATCCATTCACAAATGATCTAGAGTGCTTGTTTTAACAGACGCATCATTCTTATACAGATCCAAGATGAAAACGGCATAGTTGTTCGTTAGTATTTTGTTTCCATAGCACATTAACAAAACGTTTAATGACACTAACACTAAAAACAATACAATTATTGAATATTATTATTAATAATAATAATAATAATAATATCACTAAAATAGTATTATAGTTACCGTTATCCATCGTCGTCTCTGAGAGAACGCGGCGTTAATGCAGATGCCGAAAGCAGTCCGTTTTTACTTTCACTTTCAGAGAATGAGCGCGTTTACATGCACGTTCTTAACTTCGAACTTCTTAATTTCGAACGTTAAATAAATGTTATGTTAAATAAACTGACAATGCATGGTCATGTAAACGCATTAACCCGTTTTCCTTTATCAGAGTCAAGTCGCCGATCGAGCTGGATGTTTGCCCCTTGCTCTGATTTCTCCCGGCATTTAAAACACATTAACCCGCGTACTTCGTGCTTACTGAAGTGCGCATGTTAAGTGCATCCAGACAGACAGAACACTGGTAGGAGGACATATATCGCAAACTCTGACTCTTTCTGACCCAAGAATTTATTAAAAATGTATTTTCATCTCGTGCAGAAATAGGCCCTAGTCAAAATGCTGCATGTAATGGCATGAGGATAGGCTAATGTGTCCATAAATTTCCTGTTGACATGATTAGGATCTTTTTTTTACCTCACTATACCGGGAAATAACCTGATCCTATTAATAAACACTCCACCTTTGCTTGCAAAATAGAAAAAATATTCTCGTATATAAAACGAAGTAGGCTAATAAAACAAGCAAATTAATGAGTAAATAATCAAGTTAATATTCAAATAAGCAAGCCCCGCCCCCTCACGATAATATTGTGTATCGCCGATCTCACAGGCTGACGATAGGACGATATGAAAATGGAGCATATCGCCCAATACTAGCGGTGCGCATCCACGCCGAGGAACAAGCAGAACAGATTGAACGTTTTTTAGTTCATTCCTACTTCCATAGGAATTCATTGAAAACCTTCCCCCCTATTTTACATTCACTTTTAAGTTAGCGATTTAAAGGCCCTGGCGGTGTCACATGTCAAATAACTGGTGAGAAAATATTCTCGGAGTCACATATCTAATATATTTATATACAATAGGCTTACCTGATTTTGAACACAAGAGGGCAGTATAGCCCTATGTATTACTTGATTTATTTATTTTTGACTGAATAGCGCATTCTGGCTGTTTTTAAACTTGTACATTATTCTTAAATTGAAAACAAGAATAAAATAGGTTTAGTTTTGATACCCTACACACACACACACACGCACCCACATACACAGTTTAAAAGCAAAAAATATTTATCCAACCTCATTTAAAAACAGTCTGTCGGTGCCATCTTTTGGACAGTCATCATATTGCTTTGGTTTTAATTTCTTGTCCTCAAACAGAGCACTAATCTGTTTATTTATAAGTTACACATTCTACATTGATTAAAAAAGAAACATCAAATATGTTTTTAGTCATAGTATTATTTTATACATAAATAAATTATTTGTAATTCAGATGAGAATAAAGTTAGTGTTTTACAATTTTAAGGAAAACAAATATATTGTTCTGAAATATAGCACATTCAAAAAAAGTTAGTGTTTTACAATTTTAAGGAAAACAAATATATTGTTCTGAAATATAGCACATTCATTTTAAATTCATTCAGCTTCAATTACCAATACAATCTTAATTGTATTTAAAGCAAACTATACATTAAAAAGATCTGGGTTCTATGCATATCTTGTAATTTATGTAAAAAAAATACAAAATTGTTATGCAAAAAGACAAGGCCTTAGAGATTTCTTTATCCTTTGATGCAGGAAAAATCACACAGCAATGAAAGGCTTAATCTCGTCACTGTAACAGACAGCCACCCACACACACACATAAACACAGACACCAGCCCTCCCTCCCCTCCCTCCCTCCCTCCCCACACAGACAGACAGACAGACAGACAGCCACACACACACACACACACAGAATGGGAGGGGGCCCTCTCAAATACCATTTCAAGAAATTCACTTTCAAATCACAATATCTGACTTTCTGAGGGTCGGAGGTAATGACTTTAAATTAGAAAGTTGTTCGGCTTGAGGAGAAGAATATACACGCTGAGTTTTGTAACTGTAGGTAAAACTAACTAAGTTATAACACACTTTATATGTCCTTTAGTCATGAAAATTCATTTCCTCGCCGCGGCCAAACCGTTCGAGATATCAAAAATCTGTCCGCAATTTAGCATCCTCAATGTCTTGACTTCATGCACACCGAGTTTGGCGATGATTGAATAAATTGCCTAGGAGTAGTACTTCAAATTCCACAGCAAGCGTTTTCCAAACAACCCATAATAGCCGATTTCCTGTTGGGCTGGTGTAAAACTTGACCGGGGGAAAGATGTTTGGCCCGATGAGATCTATATGTGTACTGAGTTTCATATTAATTCATGCAAGCGTGTTGGATATATGGACCAAATTGTCGGACCCTGTTCAAGGGGACGCTGTTGAGCCCCCCTGCCACGCCCGGGTACCAGCTTCAGCCCGGCTCTGATGGCCGTGGGTTCTGACCTGTGTGCAAAATTTCAAGAGTTTTTTGAGCACGTTAAGAGCCCCAAAAGCCCCTGAAGTCTTGAAATCCATTAAAAGCAATAGACAAATCCCTCACACACAGAGACCGAGAGAGAGGGAGAGAAAATTCTCAGAAACATCTACATTCAAACTAAAATATCGGACTTCCTCTTGGTCTGAGCTAATGACAGTTAATTAGAAAGTTGTCCGGCTTGATCTGAACAATATGCGTACCGAGTTTTATGATTGTAGGTAAAACTATAAAACACCCCCACTTTTGTCAAAAGGTGGCACTACTGAGCCCCTGCACCACGCCCGTTTCTGAAACTTTGCACATGTCTACTGGCTAATAAATGTGATGTGTCTATCGAGTTTCATGCAATTTCAAGTAAGTTAAGAGTCTCAATAGCATCAAAAAAGAATATTAAAGGTTGATGCGTTGTCACGTCAACAGTATCTAAGATATCAATAATCCTTTCACAGGTCTACATCTGGCGTGTGTTTACATTATACAGATGAAGTTTGAAGCAAATTGGGTAAAAATAAGAGGGTGATTTTAAAGCATTTTGAAAGTGACACTTCCTGCTGCCAGTTGGTGGCGCTATAACTTTGGCTCACATTGGTCACATCCATCTGATCGGTCTCTTACAGCGAACACACTGCTGAAGTTTCATCAAGATCAATTAATGTATGCAGAAGTTATAACACACTTCCTGTGTCCCTTTTTCGCCATAAATTTGTTTCCTCGCCACAGCCAAACCGTTTGAGATACCAAAAATCCGTTCGCAATTTGGCATCCTCAATGTCTTGAGTTCATGCACACGAGTTTGGTGGCAATCTGATGAATTCTCTAGGAGAAGTGTTTCAAATGCCAGAGCATGCGTTTCCAAATAACTCTTAACAGCCAACTTCCTGTTGGGCTGGTGTAAAAAGTAAATGCACAAAGGATATATGAACCGATGAGATCTATATGTGTACCGAGTTTCATATTATTACATGCAAGCGTGTTTGAGTTATAGACCCAGTTTTCGGACCCCGTTCAAGGGGGCGCTGTCGAGCCCCCCTGCCATGCCCGGGTACCAGCTTCAGCCCGGCCCTGATGGCCGCGGGTTCCGACCCGAGTGCAAAGTTTCAAGAGTTTTTGAGCATGTGAAGGGCCCCAAAAGTAGGGCTGGGCGATAAATCGATTTTATCGATTAACTCGAATGTGTAGCTTACGCGAGTTTACGCCGATTTTTTTGAATGAAAATCGGTTTTCCTCTTTAACAACCGCCGACGCGCCCATATGGGCTCCCGTAGTTCCGACCGCGCTCAGCGCTTGCCATGATAGAGATACACAAACAACATGGCAAATGAACAAGACCGCGGCAGCAGAAGCACACCCGCCGAAAACATTTACAAACCGAATCTGCAGGGCCGCCAACTCTCACGAGTTCACTGAGAGACACGCAATTGTCACTTTTTACACGCTCTCACACACACATCCATTTCCTCACGCAGAGAAACATCGCGAAGCAAAGAGGACACTGACACCGACATACAAGACAGAGCAGGTTACTGTTGATATGAAACAGATTCTCGGCTCTCATATTCTGTTAATTTTATTACGAAATTCCAACAATAAACACCGTTTTGGCGCTTGTAAATGTGACGTGAAAGATCGCTGACAGATCTCAGTTCAAGCGGCACATGAACCGTTACTCTTCACTACTAACTTACCCAAATGTAGCTAATAAAATCAATCGATCAGTGTTTTTCAACCGCGGAAAGATGTCCATAAAACAGCTGGAGAACAACATGTGTCACGTAACGTTACATTTACCTCAGGATGCCTTTTAATGACCCATAGATAGCACGCATGTTAGCTGGACTTAAAATAATTGCTATAGAGAGGAGTATTTGGCTAAATATGATAACTATATTACACATTTATTATATTTTACCTATATCATTAAAATATTATAACGTTGTTTGTTATTATAAAAAACGCATTATGTTTAATTTGAGTTAGTTTTAACCTTTAATAATACCAGCTGACAGGGCTCTGTTTACAGCATTAGGTGATTTATTTTTGGAGAACAATTAACATAACACATTAACATATCTACTGTACCTAATATTTATCCAAAGGAATTGATATTGAATCAATATCAGAATCAAAATCACATGAATTGAATTGAAATTGTGAAATTTGTGTTAAGCAATAATAAAAACAGTAGCATACCAGTCTTTATGCATGTAAACATTGTGTTTACATAGTTAATAAACTTGATAAAATGATGTTTAGTTACCAAATAATTTGACAATCACAATAAACTTCTTGTGATGCAAGTTTTTTTTTCTTTACACATCCCCCCCAATCCACCCATTTTATGTTATGTTACATTTACACTAGGCTATTTACAATGACAGGACCCTCTGGTCTTTTTGGGTTGTTGTTTCTGATTGCACTTTAATCCAGATAATATCCCAGAAGGGAATATCAAAACAAAATAAAGTAAAAACTTGTTTTGAACAATTTCTTTGTCATCTGAGGATTGATTTTAAGAGAGAAAAAAATCGATTTAAATCGTAAATCGGATTTTTTGTCAAAAAATCGGGGATTTTTTTTTTAGGCCATATCGCCCAGCCCTACCCAAAAGTGCGCTGAAAGTCTCAAAAGTATCCAAAAAGAATATAAAAGTTTTACGCGTTGTCACGGCAACAGCATCCAAGATTTTAACAATCCTTTCACAGGTCTACATCTGGCGTGTGTCTACATTATACACATCAAGTTTGAAGCAAATCGGGTAAAGCGTGTTGGATATATGGACCAAATTGTCGGACCCCGTTCCAGGGGGCGCTGTCGAGCCCCCCTGCCACGCCTGGGTACCAGCTTCAGCCCAGCCCTGATGGCCGCGGGTTTTGACCCGTGTGCAAAGTTTCAAGGGTTTTCAAGCACGTTAAGAACCCCAAAAGTGCCCGAAAGTAAGGGTGCTCCGATTGATCGGTCGATAATTGCTTTGGGATGTGTGATCGGCGGTCTCCATAAAGGCCGATCCAGAAAAGCCGATCAGATGACGCAAAACTCGCGAGACAATTTTTTTACGCCCTGTTAAAAATGGCTTCACCGGTCTGGCAATTCTACAAGGTGTGTGAAAAAGACGATTCATTAGCAATCTGCAATGCGTGTAGCCTACCATGCCGCGGCCGCTTGTCAAACTGTGCAGCCTCTCTGCTCAACATGTAAATAAATCCATCGATCCGCAACGTAGCCTGCGTTTGAATTCTTCAGTGGTCTCGTGGGAGATCGTTTGCCAAGCGTGTCAGAGGTTACTGGTTCTAATCCGCACGCATTCATATTTTTTCTCTCATCAAAACTGAATATGTTCATCAGTGGTAACAGTCTATCAAGCAGGGACACGTTTGTGTTTTATTTCGTGATTTCACCGGAATGAATAGAGTCCGCAACGGCGGTAGATTGAAGCGTGCGTCCGAGTGAAGACTGCGCGAGGCACAGAGAACACTGTATCCATGACACTAATCGCCACGGCAACGAGCGCGCAGCTTGTGTTCAAAAACACATTTTAGCGCAAGATTTCTTATTTAAGAGCGAACTAAATGAATGCTCTGCTAGTTAACTGGAGATATTTTATTTATTTATATTAAGTACATGGTGAGACCAACTTCACTGGATCTAAACAAATCAATCTAACCATATAGATGTGTGTGACCAGTAGTGGTGGCTTTTTAAATCTGAAGGGTTCTTGCAAAAAAAAAAAAAATAATAATTACCAAGAAATTGAGAGAAATTAATATAATAATCTCTATCCCCACTCACTCATTCTCTGCCTCTCTCTTCCTCTCTAAATGCCCACAAAATCTGACTAATCATCCCATAAAAAAGCAAAGTTACAGATATGAAAGTTGTTAGTTATTTGTAGTTTTTGTTGCTGTGCACTTTACTACCTGTGGCCTTAAGTGTATTAGAAAAACTGATGGCTGACTGACTCAAAACATTATTTTGGCTATAGCCTTTTTTGTTGTAGTTTTTAGTTTAAAGTAGTCTAAAGCTAAATTTAAAGACTCAGATGTTCTGTCTTTTATTTATTTTATTTTATATTCTACAGGAAAGTTGTATTTGTCAAGCCCTAAGCTGCTCCCAATAACCAAGCATAGGCTGCTAAGTTAATATGCTGGACATGTTGCTTGCAAATAAATACACAGGTGTCAATTCATGATACATTGTCTTCTCTTACATGTAATACTTAATGTACATTGTTGTTAAATATAGTTTAATAATTAATGATATATGATAAATAGAAGTCTTCAAATAGACCCTGTGATCGGTGATCGGTGATCGGTATCGGGTGATACAGCTTCCAGTATCGGAGATCGGTGATCGGCCCCAAAAATCCTGATCGGAGCACCCCTACCCGAAAGCATAAAAAAGCATGAAAAAGCTTAAAAAAAGGAATATTAAAGTTTGATGCATTGCCATGGCAACAGTATCTAAGATATCAATAATCCTTTCACAGGTCTACATCTGGCAAGTGTCTACATTATACACAAAGTTTGAAGCAAATTGGGTAAAAATAAGAGGGTGATTTCAAAGCATTTTGGAAGTGACACACTTCCTGCTGCCAGTTCGTGGCGCTATAACTTTGACTCACAATAGTCACATCTATGTGATCGGACTCTTACAGTGAACACACTGCTGAAGTTTCATCAAGATCAGTTAATGTATGCAGAAGTTATAACACACTTCCTGTTTCCATTATTCGCAATAAATTAGTTTCCTCGCTACGGCCAAACCGTTCGAGATATCAAAAATCCCCTGGCAATTTTTCATCCTCAATGTCTTGACTTCATGCACACCGAGTTTCGTGGCGATTGGTTGAATTGTCTAGGAGGAGTATTTCAAATTCCATTGCATGCGTTTTCCAAACAACCCGAAATAGCCGACTTCCTGTTGGGCTGGGGTAAAAAGTCAGAGCATGAAGGATATATGAACCGATGAGATCTATATGTGTACCGAGTTTCATATTACATGCAAGCATGTTTGATTTATGGACCAAGTGTTCAAACCCCGTTCCAGGGGCGCTGTCGAGCCCCCCTGCCACGCCCGGGTACCAGCTTCAGCCCGGCCCTGATGGCCCCGTGTTCTGACCCGTGTGCAAAGTTTCAAGAGTTTTCGAGAACGGTAAGTGCCCCAAAAGTAACCAAAAGGTCGTAAGAAAAATAATAGAGAAAAAGAAAAAGAAAAAAAAATAATCCTAAGGAAAACAATAGGGCCTTCGCCTTTTCAAAGCTTGGGCCCTAATTAAAGCTGCAAGCAGCATTGAAAGGGCCCTCGCACCCGTGCCATCGCCACCCGGTGGCTTTAGGAAGACAGAGCACGGTGGGCAATGTGCATTTAAGTAGATAAATATAGTGGGAGTATGTCAAAGGCAGTTACAAAAATGTCCTTTATTATGGGGATAATAGCATGCTTTGGCACTTAGCTAAGTGTTTGCTAGCATGTTTCTAGTATGTTGCTAGCATGTTTAACACTTGCTGGCACTTTTTTATATATTATAAGAAGTCCACAACAGTGTTAAACATGTCACTTCCTGTTGCCAGCAGGTGGCGCTATGACTGTAACTGAATATGAGCATGCACATGTGTTCAGGACAGAACTCTTATCAAACATGTGAAGTTTGGGGCAGATTGAACTTTGCCTTCTTAAAGGGGTGGTTGATTGCCATTTCACTTTTTTCATTTTAAATAGTGTGTAATGTTGCTGTTGGTGCATGAACATTATCTGCAAAGTTGCAGCGCTGAAAGTTCAATGTAAGCAGAGATATCGTCTTTTAAAAATCAGGAAGTGTTAATGCCTACAAAAACAACTCGATTGGGACTACAGCTGGGTTTTAGACGTCACTAACCCATACATTTACATCAACACTCCCTCCAGAATACGCAAAAAAGGGCATGGCCATATTTCTGCGGCTTTGCTGAAGAGGAAGAGTTACAGGGGAGAGCTAGCCATGCCGTCGAAAGTGTGTTATGTTCACCCAGCTGTCAGGTCTTCTGTGTTCGGGCTTCCTGCGGACGCTGTAGTTCGTTTTTTGATAATATTTATGTTTGATAATTTATGTTTGATAATGTTTCTGACAATTACAATCGTAATATAGCTCTTTGTGTGGTACATTTCACTGAAGACAGCTTCCTCTTCAATCTCCAACAATTCAATGCCGGATTCCACAAGAAACTGTTACTAAAACATGAAGCTGTTCCAATGTTAAAACCAGAGGCAGCAGTTGTTGGGCCACAACCTGTAAGTAAGACTTAATAATTTTAAATGTATTTGTATAATTTTAGACGTAATGGTTTCGTTTTATCATGGACGTAAACAAATGCCAGCGCTGGCTTTATCGTGTTTCTATGGCAAACGCGTACAAACATTTTGGACCTGAATTTGTAATCATATAGTTTTGTAAATGTATTTGCCATGTATAGCTACTTTATGACGTAATTTTTCGATTTGATCATGAACGTGATCAATGTCAACAGTGTTTGTTTATAGTAGCCATGTACACCTAAAGAAAACGATACACACAGAGAAAAACTAAGTTTTGTTAGTTAAAAAAAAAAAAAACCTATTACTCATGTAATCATTTGTATTAAATGTTTAATCAAGATAAAAACGTATCTCAAAAAGCAAACAAGCAGCAGTAGCATTTTCAAGTATAACAGGGTATCAAACGTTGTGTTTCTATGTAATAATAGAAGAATAGGGTAATAATAATTCAAAAACGTACCATTCAGAAACGTTTTGTAACAGCCGTGTTTGGGGAGGTTCTGTTTGACTCTCTTCATCGCCGCTTTCTGGGTCTGATTCTGGCTCAAACTGATACGGCAGTATCAGCACCATTATTTACATTAACCAGAGCACATGAAACTCACGCCCGTAAAGGTAAGGGGCGTGGCGGTTCCGGGCAACGTGCGCTACGCAGTTTAGCCAATCACAACACACCAGCCCAAACTAACCAATCTGAGCCCACTGCCTGTTTCTGAGGGAGTGGTTTCATAGAATCAGGAAGTCAACCGGTCGTTCAAATGACAGAGGAGAAAGCGGATTACAATAAAGGTGAAATTTATGAAAAATAAGACTTTTTAAAAAAGAAAAACCACGAATACATGTTATATTGCACCCCATAAACACAATCATGCAAAGAAAAAAAGCAGTAAACCACCCCTTTAAGTAAAAACAATTTCCTGTTTCATAGCATTAGCATGCTTTAGCACTTAGCTAAGAATTGCTAGCATGTTTTAACATGTTTATAACATGTTTATAACTCAATGGCATATTTACTATGTTGACAGTACTGCATCACACTGTTAAACATGTCACTTCCTGTTACCAGTAGGTGGCGCTATTACTATAACTGAATATTGTCATGTAGATGTGTTCAGGGCAGGACTCTTATCAAATGTGTGAAGTTTGGGGCAGATTGGACATTGCCTTCTTAAGTAACAACAACTTCCTGTTTCATTTCATTAGCATGCTTTAGCACTTAGCTAAGAATTGCTAGCATGTTTTAACATGTTTATAACATGTTTATAATTCAATGGAATATTTAATATGTTGCTAGTTCTGCATCACAGTGTTAAACATGTCACTTCGTGTTGCCAGTAGGTGGTGCTATTACCATAACTGAATATTCTCATGTAGATGTGTTCAGGGCAGGACTCTTATCAAATGTGTGAAGTTTGAGGCAGATTGGACATTCCATGCCTGCCTTAGAGCAAATTACTATTTAATTGCAGTAATAGCATGCTTTAGCAGTTAGCTAAGTGTTTGCTAGCATGTTTTAGCATGTTTCAAGTATGTTGATAGCATGTTTAGCACTTGCTGGCACTTTTTTATATGTTATTAGGAGTCCACAACAGTGTTAAACATGTCACTTCCTGTTGCCAGCAGGTGGCGCTGTGACTGTAACTGAATATGAGCATGGACATGTGTTCAGGACAAAACTCTTATCAAACGTGTGAAGTTTGGGGCAGATTGGACATTGTTTGCCTGAGTTACAGCAACTTCCTGTTTCATGGCGAAACATCAAATTTTGTCAGGCCACCGAGGACACGCCCTTCGATGAAAACTCAAGATCTTCGCAATTTAACGTCACAAAGGCCTTTAGATTACACTCACCAAATTTGAAGATGATCAGATTAAAACCGTAGGAGGAGTTCGTTAAAGTACGAGGCCTGAAAATGGCAAAAACTGCACAAAAATCTGAGAGGAAGTTCAAAATGGCTGACTTCCTGTTGTGTTTACGGCTATGCTCCAAGAGACTTTTTTGTAGGTATTGGGCCATTACATGTATGTACCGAATTTCGTACACGTACGTGAAACGTAGTGGGAGGCGCACTCCGTTAAACTTTTATAGGTGGCGCTATTGAGCCATTTTGCCTCGCTTTATATATATATAAAGCCGGTGGCACAGACACCCTGTTGCCTTTAGGGTTATTGTGCACGACGTGACACAAAATATCTGCTCGCTATCTGCCGAACGGCTCTGGTAGTTCCGCTTCAGCACTGATGATGTTGTAGAAATAGTGCGCTCTGGTTGGTCTGGATTATTTGGGATTTTTTATTTTATACAGAAATAAGTTATTTATAATTCAGATGAGAATAAAGTTAGTGTTGATTAAAATGAAGGAAAACAAATATATTGATCTGAAATATAGCATATTAATTTTAAATTTATTCAGGTTCAATCTTAATTTAATTTAAAGCAAACAATACATTTAAAATATATGGGTTGTATGCACATTTATTTTTAATAAAAAAAAAGATATATATCCAAAAAGACAAGGCTTAAAAACCTCTTGTCACTGTAACAGACACAATCTCTCTCTCCACACACACACACACACGTCAAGTCACTTACATTTTAGATGCAATATTAAATAAGCAGAAAAATCGATTTTCTGCTCTGAAAATATAAATAAGCATACAAATTGAATAAGCACTTTGAATATTCTAAACAGAATAAGCACTAGTCACTAATGAATAAGTACTAGTACTTAATGGAATAGATACTAATATCTAAAAAATAAGTACTAGTAGCATGAAAATAGAGACTAGTAGGTTAAAATGATTAAATGTTAAAACGGCTTGCCATATTGGCTCAGAGAGAGAGAGAAAAAATGACATTTTAGATAATAATAGATACTAGTATTTATTCAATAAATACTAGTTCTAAGTCATTACATACTAGTACCTATTAAATAGATACCAGCACTTATTCATTAAAGACGCATCTCTTTAACCAAGCATTCACTTAATGCTTACCTTTTATACTACTTCTGAATCAGTTCGAATGCATTAACATTATGAACATCAGCTATGCTAATTATTTCCCATCTGTCTCTCTGCTGTTATCTCGGGACGCTAGTCCCGAGGTAAATAGCGTTCGTCAGCTCCAGTTTGTATCCAGCCTCTCACGGAGACTTCAGATGCCCCAACACCTGTGATGAGACGACTAAACGCCTGTGGAGAGACGACTCGACGCCTGTGAAGAGACGACTAAACACCGGCGATATGTTATGCCTAAATTTATACATGATTAACTAACTGTATTTTTCTTTGTACATTTCTGAAATGCACCTTCTGTAAAGCTGCTTTGAGACAATGTGTATTGTGAAAAGCGCTATACAAATAAACTTGAATTGAATTGAATTGAATTAGCTACTAATACGTATTCAAAAGAATATCTAAAGAATAAGCACTAGTATCTAAAGAATAGGCACTAGTACTAAAGAATAAGCACTAGTCGCAAATGAATAAGTACTAATACTTAATGGAATAGATAGTAGTATCTAAAAAATAAGTACTAGTAGCATGAAAATAGAGACTAGTAGGTTAAAATGATTAAATGTTAAAACGGCTTGCCATATTGGCTCAGAGCATCAAAAGCATCAAACAACAATATTAAAGTTTGATGCGTTGCCATGGCAACAGTATCTAAGATATCAATAATCCTTTCTCAGGTCTACATCTGCCGTGTGTTTACATTATACACAAAGTTTGAAGCAAATTGGGAAAAAATAAGGGGGTGATGTCAAAGAATTTAGGAAGTGACACTTCCTGCTGCCATTTGGTGGCGCTATAACTTTGACTCACAATAGTCACATCCATGTGATCGGACTCTTACAGCAGACACACTGCTGAAGTTTCATCAAGATCAGTTAATGTATGCAGAAGTTATAACACATTTCCTGTTTCCATTATTCGCCATAAATTTGTTTCCTCGCCACGGCCAAACCGTTCGAGATATCAAAAATCCCCTGGCAATTTTTCATCCTCAATGTCTTGACTTCATGCTGACCGAGTTTTGTGGCGATTGGTTGAATTCTCTAGGAGCAGTATATCGAATTCCAGGGGCATACGCATAAGTTTTCGGACCCCGCTCCAGGGGGCGCTGTCGAGCCCCCCTGCCACGCCCAGGTACCAGCTTCAGCCCAGCCCTGATGGCCCCAGGTTCTGACCCGTGTGCAAAGTTTCAAGAGATTTTTTGAGCACGTTAAGGGCCCCAAAAGTGCGTTAAGAGTCTCAAAAGCATCCAAAAAGAATATTAAAGTTTGATGCGTTGTCACAGCAACAGTATCTAAGATATCAATAATCCTTTCACAGGTCTACATCTGTCGTCTGTTTACATTATACACATCAAGTTTGAAGCAAATCGGGTAAAAATAAGAGGGTAATTTCTAAGCATTATGAAAGTGACACTTCCTGCTGCCAGTTGGTGGCGCTATAACTTTGACTCACAATAGTCACATCCATGTGATCGGACTCTTACAGCGAACACATCGCTGAAGTTTCATCAAGATCAGTTAATGTATGCAGAAGTTATAACACACTTCCTGTTTCCATTATTCGCCATAAATTCGTTTCCTCGCCATGGCCAAACCGTTCGAGAATATCAAAAATCCCCTGGCAATTTTTCATCATCAATGTCTTGACTTCATGTTGACCGAGTTTCGTGATGATTGGTTGAATTCTCTAGGAGGAGTATATCGAATTCCAGGGGCATACGCTTCCAAACAAACCATAATAGCCGACTTCCTGTTGGGCTGGGGTAAAAAGTAAAAGTACAAAGGATATATGAACCGATGAGATCTATATGTGTACCGAGTTTCATAATATTATATGCAAGCGTGTTTGATTTATGGACCAAGTTTTCGGACCCCGTTCCAGGGGGCGCTGTCGACCCCCCCTGCCACGCCCAGGTACCAGCTTCAGCCCAGCCCTGATGGCCGCTGGTTCTGACCCGTGTGCAAAGTTTCAAGAGTTTTTGAGCACGTTAAGGGCCCCAAAATTGCCCAAATAGTCGTAAGAAAAATATAGAAAATAACTTTCCAAACAACCCATAATAACCAACTTCCTGTTGGGCTGACGTAAAACTTAGAGCGCGAAAGTTGTTCAGCCCGATGAGATCTATAAGTGTACCGAGTTTCAGATTATTACATGCAAGCGTGTTTGATATATGGACAAGTGTTCAAACCCCCGTTCCAGGGGCGCTGTCGAGCCCCCCTGCCACGCCCGGGTACCAGCTTCAGCCCGGCCCTGATGGCCGCGGGTTCTGAACAAAACTACAGTACATAAAAACTATTTACATGAGCATGTTTTACCCTCTGGGGTCGGCAAACGCGTCGGCGCGTTTTGGCAGATTTTTTTTACATAGCAGAAAAATAGACTTAAACTACTACATTTCTGGTCATACAGACCTAAGAAATATAATTTATGTGTCTACTTTCAATCGAAACGAAACTTTGTGTTTTTGTAAAATAAAGAAAATATACAGGGCGTGCTTTCTGCCTCTCCGTCTCGTTGAACTTTTTTTCTTGAGCCTGTGTCTAAACTGAAACAAAACTCAGCGGATACTATTCACCCAGCCATGAAATGTATATCTTTATAATCATTTAAGTTTGTACTTTTAAATGATCTGATTCAAAACAAAAACAAATTTTCTCTGTTTAAGTAATTTGTATAAAACCAACAAGATTTCCAGTTTCTCAAACGCTTGCTCATTATTTTTTATTTGACCACGCCCACGCCCGCAAGAGACTGATACGTAAATCTCCACGAAGGAACGCGAATGCGCTCATTACCTCAAAAACAAAGCACCAAACTTCATCAGTCCTCTGCTTTTCGTCGAGTAGGAAGACACGCAGTGAGCTTACATTGAAGAAGAAGAACGCGATTTGAAGACAAGAAAGATGTAAGGTAAGAAATGTATTATGAATTGTATTAGTGTTATTGTTGCAAACTTAACACAAACTTGCAAACTTAACATTCCAGTTGAACTACTGAACTACTGTTGCTACACTAAAATGTATGAAATCGACAGAAACATGTTGAAATATGAATTATAGCCTAGACAGGCAGGAAATGCATGTACGACACAATGAATTTTTTATGTTTGATAATAAAACACAGCTTTATGTTAGGCTAGTATCAGTGTTTACTCATTTTTAACGATTTATAGGCCGCATGCTGCTATTGTTATTATTATTTGGAATTAAAATCGCCCCACATCAGACGTATGCACCCTGTATTTTAAGGAAGAACATTTAATTATTTGCGATACATTATTCATTCACAAAGAAAATTGGTGTCGCTAAAGGTTGGAGTTTTCCTCATTTTTTGAATTAAGGCATTAACATGATTTTTTTATTCCTCTTTTTAGTCAACTTTAGCATGGGTGTGTTCACTTATTCTAAGCACTGTTTGTGTGTGTGTGTGTGTGTGTGTGTGTGTGTGTGTGTGTGTGTGTGTGTGTGTGTGTGTGTGTGTGTGTGTGTGTGTGTGTGTGTGTGTGTGTGTGTGTGTGTGTGTGTGTGTGTGTGTGTGTGTGTGTGTGTGTGTGTGTGTGTGTTTAAATCGCAATTTTAACCAGAAAAATCTACAATGCATGCCCAAAGTCGTGCAGCCATATAGCTTCTCTTGATATCAGCATGTTCACAGGTGTTTATTTTTTTACAGGGACGAGATGCCACTGATGAGTTCTGATGATGCGGCAGTTCTCCTCTGGCCAATGAACCAACAGTGTATTATTATGATTCAGGCAGCATTATTGGTCAGAAGTCAGATTGGATTGGAACAATCAGAATATTATCCAGTTCCATCTGTTTGAAGATTGGAGTCATCACGACGGTATGGAGACTGGTTTGTTGAGGATCTAGTTACTGACATTTTAATATATCCTGCTCACTTTAAAGGGTCTATGTGTAGCTTTTTACTTAAAAAAATAATTTAAAGGCACACTATGCAAGAATTGTAACTTAATATAACAGCTTCAAAGTCATTTCGGTGGTAAACAAACTCATAGTAGGGCAAATCATCCTGGTAGTAAAGCTTGGGGGGGACGCCGCTGGAAAAAACAGCAATGCAAGTTTGAGAGGAGCGCCCCTGACAAATCTCGCTAGAATCACGACATGCTTTACGGCAACGACGTCACACACACATCAACAACAACATATGAAGAGCATGAAGACACTTGCGCGCATTTCAGACGTGATACTCGACGATGGAAAAAGCAAAGAAAACGCGGTCGGAAGTAGGGCTGGGTACCGAGTTCAATACTTTTTAGGTACCGACCGAATTGCCTCGATACTATCGGGTATCGAAAAATGACATGATGTTCGTTTCCGGCTTTCGATACCTAAGGAGTTAACTTGTCAATGTCAGTGCTCAAACAAATACATATGAAATGCACATACATGCAAACTCTACAAACACAAGACGCGCGGAACTCTCCACGCACATATGAGACGAGCGTGTGCACGCACAAACTCTCCACGCGCATACTTGTATGAGACGCGAGCACATACTTAATGACACGCGAGCACACACACACTCTCCGCGCACATATTCATGAGACGCCAGCACACACACATAATACCTTAAAGATGTGGAAAAGTCGATCAAAAGTGTGGGTATACATTTCTCCAGGCTAGATGCCAACAGCGCGCGATGCAGTATTTGCGGTAAAATAATTGCAAAGACCGGTACCACGACAAATATGATGAAGACCTTGACAGATGTACACTGCCGTCCAAAAAAAATAAATCAGTAAGGATGCATTAAAGTTATCAAAGGAGACATTAAAAGATGTGTAATGTTACATTATTTCATTTTTAAATAAATGCTGTTCTTTTGAATTTTTTATTCATCAAAGAATCATGAAAAAATGTATCATAGTTTCCAAAATATTAAGCAGCAAACTGTTTTCATATTTCTGAAGGATCATGTGACACTGAAGTAATGATTTTGAAAATTCAGCTTTGAATTCAATTCATTTCAATAAATTACATTTTGAAATATATTCAAATAAGATTTTAAATTGTAATACTATTTCACAATATTACAAGTTTTACTGTATGTTTATTAAAAAAAATCAGCTTTGGCGAGCATGAGCTCTTTATAAAACTTTTTTTGTTCCTTTGTGCTTTTATTGTTCCTTTGTGCACAGGCTAAGGAACATGAGTCAAACTGAAAAAATAAAACCAAAGTTTTTCTGAGGTAATGTGTTATGTAATCTCAACGCATTCTCATCCCAAGGCGTCATATTCTGGCACTTTGACAAAGCGTCTAAATCGAACGCACATGGAACCCTTTAGCGTCAATATAATACGCCAAGAAATGGGTAGGTTTAGGTATGGTGTAGGGTTAGGGTTAGACCGCTAGGAGGCGCCTTCTGCCCCATATATATCGGCGTCTCATATTGACGCTAAAGGGTGCCATGTGCGTTCTATTTAGACGCTTTGGCAAAAGCGTCAGTATATTACGCCTTGGGATGAGAACGGGCTGGTAATCTTGTTAAAATGGATTACATAAAATTGATATTGAAAAAAGTATCGTTAGGAACCGGTATCGAAACTGAGGTATCGAAATTGGCACCGGATCGAAAGGTTTTGAACGATACCCAGCCCTAGTCGGAAGAGACTAGGAAACGGAAAAGATAAGCTGACGGCCGCGTAAGGAACCAGACAAGAGTCCCACTCGGTCAGGCTTTTCCATAGATGGGGCTTTTTCAATCGTTGGCGCGAGCTAAAAAGCAGCACTGGATGCAACAGTGATGCTGACCTGGCGATCTTGTTGATGGACTAGTAAGTAAATAATATTTCTAAGTTTGTGTGCATTTTATTTTGTGATTTCACCGGAATGAATAGAGTCCGCAACGGCGATAGATTGAAGAGCACGTCCGAGTGGAGACTGTGCGTGCGCCCGCCACATAGGGTGACCAGACGTCCTGAAAAATTCGAAAAATCTAAGCTGTTGTGACGAATCCGGCCCTAATTGTCCCGAAAATTATACTAAAGCAAAATTGAGTAGTTATTGTCTGATAAAATATTAAAAACTGTCCGTGGAGGTTGAGTCGGCCCCCGCCGGCGGCTCATTGGCTGCAGCATCTTTTCTGTTTCTTTTTTTGAAGTTCTACAAAGATGTAGGCGCGAATTTAAATATATATATATTGATAAGCAAATTTTCATTCATTCGTTTTGTTGACATGGCTGGTGTACCTGAACCACAACACGCTGTTTTTTTAGTGGCAGACTAAAGACTAATGACAGACTGTTGATCTTTGAAAAAAAATGTTTGGTTCAGGTTTGAAATTCATTATCTTTTATTATAGACTATGTAGTCTAATATCATAGTAGGCCTACCCATAAACACCCCCTAGATCTCTTATTTAAAGGTGCACTATGCAAGATTTGTACCTTAATATAACAGCTTCAAAGGGGTATCAAGCCGTGAGTGCAGAGACGTTCTGCGTGAGTGGGATATACAACAGTAACGTTAAATACAAGTACTCCCCAGCGACTCTAGGGGTCACTGTTTGACAAAAACGGAATTCCTGCATAGTGTGCCTTTAAGATAGAGTTTTCATTTGTACGTTTATGAGCCAACCATAATGTAATAGAAAGAATGACACCTTGTCTGTTCACCACGGTTGCCTCTATCAGCCTGTAGCTCAATTGTGTGTGGAATAGTCAGGTCCGAATTGGCGTAAAAATTCACAAAATGTGACGTCATGTGCATTCTCATCTACTTGGGCTTACATCCGGCAGCCATTAGTAAGTAGTGGCAATCGCTAGCAGTAGTGTTCCAAATGGACTCTGCGGACGGAAAGAAGCGATCAGCCTCCAGCACAATCCAGACACCCACGGAAACTCCTTGTAAAAAAAAAAGAAAAGCCTTAAGCCCCGTTCACACTACACGCGACGCGATACCATTCATTTCAATGGTGAGCGGGCGACTTCCGGCGACACGCGCGACAGCAACCGTTGGCGATTAGATGGGGCGTGTCTGTCGCGCGACAAAGTTGAGATCTGTTTAACTTTATGCAAATGAAGAGCGACTTTCGCGAGCGACAACCAATAGGAGTGAAGTCAGTGGAGCGTGTCACTCTTCAGTGCTGAGTCTGACCGAGGCAAGCTGAACGAGAAGCTCATTTTAGCAGTCAGAAACTGTCCTATAATGTATGATATATCTCCGTGTACATACAGTGGTATTCACCGTACTGACTCCGTGCCTGGATGGTTTTGGGAACCCAGATAGACCGGTATTTGCCCGTTTGCTGCAGTTAAATAGCCGCGATGGCAAAGAACACTCACTGTTCTCGGTCATCTTTAATATTATGCATTTTATGTACTGATTCCATTTATATTTAGACTTTTCCTTCCAAAATGTGTGTTTGTAGCGTCAAGAAAACGTATTTGTTGTCTAACAGAGTAACATCCGGGAATATCACTCACAAACATTACTAGGCAACCAGTAGTGGGGGAACGCCCTCCATCGCAGCCACTGGCGACCTGCAGCGACAAAGTCGCGTGTAGTGTGAACGGGGCTTTATCTAGTGCGGCCAACGAGCGTGCGCACCGAGAACGAGCATGAGACTGGCTGCAGTTTCTCTAACGGCCACTGGTGTCAGTAACAGTTAGAAATTTCAGACTTAAGACTTAAAATAGTTTAGAAAAAAATAAAAAATATTTGTTGCAGAATGCTAAACACATTTATTATTTATTATTAATTCAGTGCATATAGAGGTCTATGTTTGGATGTACTGTATATTTTGGTGGGGCAACAGTTGAGCGACATTTACGTGCTACTAGCGCCTTCTTGTGGCGATGTTAAGAATAATTATTTAACATTGTCCAATAGAACTTTATGAATGGAATTGTTGTATACAGCCTGAATACTTTTAATTATTTAAATGTTTATGTTGTAGAATATACACTCACCTAAAGGATTATTAGGAACACCATACTAATACTGTGTTTGACCCCCTTTCGCCTTCAGAACTGCCTTAATTCTACATGGCATTGATTCAACAAGGTTCTGAAAGCATTCTTTAGAAATGTTGGCCCATATTGATAGGATAGCATCTTGCAGTTGATGGAGATTTGTGGGATGCACATCTAGGGCACGAAGCTCCCGTTCCACCACATCCCAAAGATGCTCTATTGGGTTGAGATCTGGTGGTTGTGGGGGCCATTTTAGTACAGTGAACTCATTGTCATATTCAAGAAACCAATTTGAAATGATTCGAGCTTTGTGACATGGTGCATTATCCTGCTGGAAGTAGCTATCAGAGGATGGGTACATAGTGGCAATAAAGGGATGGGCATGGTCAGAAACAATTCTCAGGTAGGCTGTGGCATTTAAACAATGCCCAATTGGCACTAAGGGGCCTAAAGTGTGCCAAGTAAACATCCCCCACACCATTACACTACAACCACCAGCCTGCACAGTGGTAACAAGGCATGATGGATCCATGTTCTCATTCTGTTTACGCCAAATTCTGACTCTACCATCAACGTCTCAACAGAAATCGAGACTCATCAGACCAGGCAACATTTTTCCAGTCTTCAACGGTCCAGTTTTGGTGAGCTCTCAAATTGTAGCCTCTTTTTTCCTATTTGTAGTGGAGATGAGTGGTACCCGGTGGGGTCTTCTGCTGTTGTAGCCCATCCGCCTCAAGGTTGTGCGTGTTGTGGCTTCACAAATGCTTTGCTGCATGCCTCGGTTGTAACGAGTGATTATTTCAGTCAAAGTTGCTCTTCTATCAGCTTGAATCAGTCGGCCCATTCTCCTTTGACCTCTAGCATCAACAAGGCATTTTCGCCCACAGGACTGCCGCATACTGGATGTTTTTCCCTTTTCACACCATTCTTTGTAAACCCTAGAAATGGTTGTGCGTGAAAATCCCAGTAACTGAGCAGATTGTGAAATACTCAGACCGGCCCGTCTGGCACCAACAACCATGCCACGCTCAAAATTGCTTAAATCACCTTTCTTTCCCATTCTGACATTCAGTTTGGAGTTCAGGAGATTGTCTTGACCAGGACCACACCCCTGAATGCATTGAAGCAACTGCCATGTGATTGGTTGATTAGATAATTGCATTAATGAGAAATTGAACAGGTGTTCCTAATAATCCTTTAGGTGAATGTATATGTATATATTAATGTTTATTTCTCAGTTAAGGCCTCATCAACACGACAGCCATCGGCACTGATCCTCAACAAACCCGTCTTCATACCGGCATGATGAATCTGATCTTCAACCAGATGGAACTGAATATACAGTACTGTGCAAAAGTCTTAGGCACGTTAGTATGTTCGGCCCAAAAAATGGTTTTAAGCCAGAAATTTGTATCTTTTGCTGTAGTGTGTTTGTTGGAAATATCAGTTTACATTTCCAAACATTAATTTGGCCATTATTTGTAATAATACAGTGAGATTTGTAAATGCACATGGAGTCTGACAACAGCTGGTATAATCCACTCAGAGATCTGATCTCACCATCATCAAGTCCATCTGGTATTACATGAAGAAACAAAAAACTGAGACAGAATAAATCCAGAAGAACTGTGGCATTGTCTCCAAGGCTCTTGAAGAAACATGCCTGCAAAGCTACAGAACTGTGAAAAGTTTTAGGCACTTGTGTAAAAATGCTTTGAAGTGATGAGGCTTTAAAAAATAATGTCATAAATAGATTTTATTTATCAATTAACTTCTATTAACTAAATCAAATCAATATTTGGTGTGACCACCATTTGTGTTTAAAACTGTTTTTTTCCAGGTACACTTGCACATAGTTTTTCAGTTTGCAGGTCGATTTCTTCAAGAGCCTTGGAGACGTTGCCGCAATTCTTTTGGATTTAGTCTGTCTCAGTTTTTTCTGTTTCTTCATGTGATCTCAGATGGACTCGATGATGGTGAGATCAGATGATCCTGATCATACTGGCTGTTGTCAGACTCCTTGTGCATACAAAAATTTCACCGGATTATTACAATTAATGGCAAAATGACTGTTTGGAAATGTAAACTGATTTGTCCTACTGACACACTACAGCAAATTATATATAAATAACTGGCTTAAAACCATTTTTGAAGGTCGAAAATACTAGCACGCCTAAGACTTTTGCACAGTACTGTATATTCTGAATGTTATGATACAATCTGACTTGTGACCTGTAATGCTGCCTGAATCATAATCATACACTGTTCGTTCGGTTTCTCTCAAAGTTGTTTTCTCCATTCTGTCACCTGATGGAGTTTTGGTTCCTTGCCACTGTCGCCTTTGGTCTGCTTAGTTGGGGACATTTAATATTCAACAATATTATTGATTGGTCTGCAATGCATTGACACCATTATATGAGAACTGAACTGAGCTGGTCGATGACTTCACGCTCCAGAGCGGCTATATACTGTATATAAATGAACTAAATTAATATATTTTAAACAAAAAAAATTGTCACTGAACTGACTTAAGCTGGACTATGACGCTATTTTCTTCTGGAAACAAACTTTGTTGCATTATTTTCCTGTGATCACCGTAAAGCTGCTTTGACACAATCTGCATTGTAAAAAGCGCTAAATAAATAAAGGTGACTTGACTCATGCTGGCCTGCACAAATAAAATATAATTAATTGATGGTAAATGGTAAATGGACTGCATTTATATAGCGCTTTCATAGACCCAATGGCCACCAAAGCGCTTTACAATTTTTGCCTCTCATTCACCCATTCACTCACACATTCATACACCGACGGCGGTGTCAGCCGTACAAGGCGCCAGCCAGCTCGTCGGGAGCAGCCGGGGTTAGGTGTCTTGCTCATGGACACCTCGACACTTGGTCAAGTGGAACCGGGGATTGAACCACCAACCTTCCGGTTTGTAGACAATCTACATGAACCACTTAGCCACTGCCGCCCACTTGATGTGGTTAAAAGACAGGCTACAGGTCGTATAGATTCACATTGGGTACATTTCTGCACATAATAATGCTTAACCTTAAACACTCAAACTATCATAAGTTTCTTGCATTCTGTGAGCTACTGGAGACCCATAAGAAGACGTAGTACTGTACCGCTAAAAGGAGAAAAACAAACCACTGGAATTATTGTATGTATTATTGTTGGATTTGTAGAATCGTGACACCCCTAGTATATATGTGTGTATATCTACATAATTTAAACAAATCTCTGAATATATAATAAACATTTAATTTCACAAACCTTGCAGATTTAATCGAATCCAGCTCTGATATCTTGTGAAGTTTGCATTTGTAGCCTGCATAAACGTGTTACTGCGAGTGCGGTAAGTGTGAAGTGAGTGAATGCGAACAGAAGATCAGCTTCACAGAAGACGAGATCGAACAACTTTAAATTCTTAATTTTAAAATATCCAGTTGCCCACTGTGTCATATTCATATCGTTTTCACTGTGTGGTGTATGTAAAATTAGCGTTACCTTGTCAAAAGTCAGTCAAAAATAGGCCTATATTACGGTGGCCGATAGAGCTCAACGTGCTGCAACCTAAAGAAGACGCATGCAAATAGAAAAAAAAACGCATGCAAATAGAAAAATGGTATTAAAAGGTATTAAATTTACCTCCAGTATTTCTGTATATACCCTGTGTCTATCAGCACGTCCCAGCCGGGTCCTTCACTTATTTGGTTCCCCAAAAACATTTCCGCTGTGGTCTGTGTTACTTGCAGCGCGTTTCTGTATTTGGTTGTGTTGTAAGCTTTTGCAGCGCGTTTTTGTATTTGGTTGTGTTGTGAGTATTTGGAGCACACGTGTGTTGTGAAACTGATGAAGATGTTTTCTTAATTTGCGGGTGTCATTTTCTATTTGCATGCGTTTTTTTTCTATTTGCATGCGTTTTTCTATTTGCATGCGTTTTTCTATTTGCATGCGTCTTCTTTAGGTTGCAGCACGTTGAGCTCTATCACCCACCGTACTATATGAATAAGGCATCGGCCATCAAAAAAACAATATAGGTCAACCACTACACTTCTGTTGTAGAAGAAAATAAAGAGGAACCGTTATAATACTTACCTAGGACACCTATTTTTAGTGAAGTCTTGTGTTTTTGACACCTCTTCTTTAAGGCAGTGAGATGTTTTAGTCGATTCCAAATGGTTTGCTCTGCCTTTTCTCTGTCAAAAAAGAAACCCATTAAACCCAAATTGCACTAATTATACTCATTCTTTGCTTTAAAAAGCAGAATTTCTTACCTTATGGAGCAAGTGACAAGTAGTACCACATCTGCCTGTACAAGAATATCAGATGAACATTAAAGCCTTGATGCATATTCTGCAATTTTAACTATCACCCTCTTTACAAAAAATGACCATAGTAATCATAGTTTCAACAGATGTGTATCCATAGTGAATTTTATTAGGGGAAATTTCCAGTACCTCTGGAAGCTCATATGTCCGAGAATATCCTGCTTTCTGAAGAATGGACCAAGCAGTTTCAGTGTCGCTGACATTCATCTGACAGCCGTATGTCTCAAAATACACTGTAAGGCATTTCACATGTGTAGCATAAATATTCTCTAAGAAAGAATTTAGACTTCTAAATTAGTGTAATGTGTCAAAATTACACATAATAGCTACTGATTAATGAAATTCATATTTCTTCTGAATCTGTAATGGTCTTTAAAGCTACAATGTCTTTCTTTTTTTTGCCGCTAGGGGTCGCTAGGTTGATGACGCATAAGCGGAATTATGGAACTTGTCGTCATGCCGATGGATCTAATAATGTTTATGGATAAGTGAATACATTGATGTTTTTAACATGACTATGGTATGAAGCAGGTCACGATAGCTAATGAGCTAATCAGTTTATTTGACGAATTAAATTAAAAGTGAGATAATGCAGCGCTGTTTTACTTGGTCTACAATATCATACTAAACTGCATTTGAGTGTGTCGAAATTTATAATGTTATTCTATGTGTTAGTTTGTTGGCTGTATAAGACTAGCAGTAAGCTATATTAACATTAGAATAACATACTGATCATATTCTAACCAGGGAACTACACTGCGACCAAAATAGTCGCATATGCGACCTTTTGAAATGCCATTGCGACCATAATTTTTAATGGGTTGCAAATGTATCACTGATTATTTTTTAACCTAACGTTACCTTATGTTTTAGGCTATGAAGTGTGCGTGCGCTCACACAAACACTGTTCCCAGAATAACTGCTTCCCCAGCTCAAGCTGTGAATGTAGATCACGTGCCCATTACGAAGTACGCACTTCGGGATGGAGTTCAGGCGGGATGTGTAATGAGTAGGTGTGTAACGGTTCAAAAAATTCACGGTTCGGTTCGATACGATACACTTGTGCCACGGTTCGGTACGTTTTCAATGCAGCAAAAAGAAAGAAATGCCAGAGAAATTTTCTTGATTTTTTTTTTAAATTATATTTTTATCAAAACTAACATCATAAAGTATGATTTTTTTTTTTACTTTGAGCAATGATGGAGCTATGACTTTTCTTAGGAGCATATAAACAAAACAGCTAATTGGACAAAATAAAAATGTTATATTGTAGTAGGCTAGTTATAAACAAAGGTTTATTATTTTAGTTCAGATTAACATTTGAGGGCAGCAATTGTATTCATAATGTCAATATAAAACCGACGTAATGTAACTTAAAAGCATTATAGCCTACTATTCATGCCAAACTTACACGGTTACAGTGAGTGTTACTACAGTAAATCCATGGTGAATGTTACTGATCTATGGACACTGAATAGTTCATTCATGGCACAATGTTTCTTCCTGGTTTCCACATCAGCGCTGTTTGATCCGTTAATAACGGAGAAATGTGAATGTTTCTCACTAGATCTCACAGCGATTTTATTACTTCAAGTTCAATAGCGAATTCAAATGCTTTCTTTACTGGATGTCTCAGCGTTGTGTAGTAACAGAGATCAGCTCGCGCTGCATTGGTCCAAACTGATAAACAGTCCGTCCACCACATAATAACAAGTAGCTCAGTTTCGTTCCGCTTACATTACATTTGCCATTTGATGTTGGGCAATGTGGTGGTGACACTGGCGCCAGCATCTCGAGTGCGCTTGCCACGTGCAACGGTCGGCGCGCGCCTACATTTAAAATAACTAAATTTTGGTCGGCAGGAAAAATGGTCCAACGAACCGTTCGGTTTGAAAATGCGTACCGAAAACCGAACCGAAAGCCTCGTACCGAACGGTTCGATACGCGTATCGTTACACCCCTAGTAATGAGTACCGGTAGTTCACGCGCGGCAACGCGCCCATAGCAAAATGAGCGTGCCTACAAATAAACACGACCAACGAGCCGTCAACTCTCTCCCCACACGCAACGACATAAATGTAAAAAGCGTGCCCACATTGACGTGCGTGCCACTACATATAAAAACTGTATTAAGTTCCTCACTGTATTGTATTGTTTCTTCAACCAATTTTAGGGGTGTGTAACGATACACGTATTCGTATTGATCCGCTCGGTACGAGGCTTTCGGTTCGGTACACATACAAACGATTCGTTGGACCATTTTTCTTGCCGACCAAAATCCGCGCTGGCGCGACCACCATACCATTGCACAACATCAAATGGTATGCGGAACGACAGACCGTTTATCAGTTTGGACAATCAATGTCAGTGCAGCGCGAGCCGATCTTCATCAAGCACACGCACAGCGCTAAGAGAATCAGTAAAGAAAGCATTTGAATTCGCCACTGAAGTAATAACATCACTGCGAGATCTAGTGAGAGGCATTCACATGTCTCTGTTATTAACGGATCAAACAGCGCTGACGTGGAAACCAAAAGAAACATTAGGCCATGAATGAACTAGTTAGGCTTTAAGTCCACAGATCAGCAACATTCACCATGGACTTAATATTGTAACACACTAACTGTAACCATGGAAGTTTGGCAGAAATAGTAAAATGCTTTCAGGTAGGTCTACATCACACATCTTTTTCCAGCACTTCAAAACTCAAATATTATCGTATTTAAATGTTATTTTTAATGTGATGATGACCAAAACATTATTTGTTCATACTTCAAAGATGACCCCCATTTATAAAACTAAAAGTTTTAAGATGTAGGAAAACTCACACTTATTTAAAAATATTTTATCTTTTAATAAATAGGAAATTTCTCTGGAATTTCTTTATTTTTGCTGTATCGAAAACGTACGGAACCGTGACATCACTGTATCGAATCAAACCGTGAATTTTGTGAACCGTTACACCCCTAACCAATTTTAAAGAAAACAAGAAGACATGTGGTTTAAAAGATGGCAAGTAAAATAAAAAGCACATCTGTATGCAATACAGTTTCATTATTGTTCATTATTATCCAGAGCGGCTTACTATAAATAATTTGTGCGACCAAATCATGTTTTGCGCCAGTAACTGAAAAAGTTAGTAGCGCAAGTGCCACCAGTGGAAAAGGTTAGTGTAGATCCCTGCTAACATTTCATCATGTTGAGCTATATAACATTGATTCGTTTTATGAACATTTGCTCACTTGTCTAATAAAATGCAAGAGCGGCATCTGTCAAGTCGTGACTCGTGAAGCGTTGTCAAGTCCAAGTTAGTCGTGGACGTGGAGCTCTTGGCATCTCGAAAACGCCACGCCGATACAGATCCTCGTTTTATTTCTCCTTTTGTCCTAAAGTCTGCTTGCCATGATCCATAATGTTTGAACGAAACAACAACGTGAGCGTGAGCGTGCCGCTAGAAGTAACGCAGTTGTCCTTGTCTGTCACCATGGTTACTATGGCAGTACAAGCGGAAACCAGGGATAACGCTGATATTACAGGCGACAATGACCAGGGACGCGCCATTATTTAAAATTGGAATTTCTCTGAAATTAAAAATCTCTGGGATTTTTTGGGGATATTGGAAGTACACAACAGCAGGAAAAATATCACACTGTGCAAGTGATTATTGGATATTTTCTTACAAAAATCTTACATATTGTAACTTTAATAAAGTATTACAGTGATACAGTACATAAGATTAACAAACTATTAGTTTATCAATAATTCATAGTTAATATATTGTAGTCTCTACACTGTAAATATATGAATAGGCTGTATACCAATAATGAGTTCTTCATTGTCACTGTAATTGACCGTTCGCAAAAGCCACGCCCCCTAGTTATTGTTGCTACGCCCGTCAAACAAATGGTCAAACACGACCAGCGCCACAGATTGCCATGACGGGAAGAGGTATACCCGTGCGTGTCAGTGACCCTTTTTTGGAGCAATACCTCCGCGATATCCTCCAGATCGAGGCACAAGGGGTTACAGTACACAGTGGAGGGATATATTCAAAATATAAAAATACGCAATGAAGGAGACACGACTACTATCGAGGCTAACGTTAATGCTCACCGGTCTCAAGCGAAATCTGAGAAACCCGACCTGTAACGTTACCTCAAATGCAACCAGCACAGCCTTGAAGAAGATTTTATAAGCTGGTTCAGTGGGTAATTGTTTGGAGATAGAAATATATAACTCACGCTGCATATTTAGTAATTTTGCCTCAGATACAGGGTTATACATTCGCTTTAATGAGCGGCTTGTTCATTACCACGGCAACCACTTGCGTGCCATGCTGAATACGATTTTTGTGTTTAAAAAGTAACTATACATAAGAGACGGAAAGATGCAGATAATCATACATTATTTAAGGTTATTTCTATTCGTTACGATATTGATATGTGAACTGATGTTGTCAAGTAAGCTTCATGCGTTCCCCGTTGCGAGCGTGCACTCCTCTAAACTGTACAGGTCCTGCACTGCTAGTGACTGCTGCTCATTTCCCCCCGAAAATATCATGTTAACAACAACCCTTTAGAAAACGTACGTACTTTGTGGATCCTCTTGACCTGCTTTCTCCATGTTTCTTTGACTAATCTCAGTGTGTCAGTCTCACGCACGCGAGTTAACCATGTTCGACACAGTGCCGTCCACACTGTTTTATCCATTGTAGGCACCGCTCACGTTGTGTTTTCGGCTTTGGGAATGGAAAGAACACAACTCCTCCAGACAATCTCTCGGGGTATCTAATGTCTGATTTACAAACGCTGTGGGTGCACCGCTTCACCAGCTTGCTTGGAGTCAATGTTTTACGGACCTGCTCACATAGTAACGGTTGCTATGATGTGTGATTGGACAATGGCCGTTTTGGGGGAGGGGCCTGCGAACGGTCAATTAACAATTATTATTGTTTAATTAGCTTGTAGTAAAGGAATTGTTAATTGGTTATTAGGAGTAAATAGTTATCTTTAGATTAGGTCAAGGAAAATGGGAAAATGTAATTATTTAAATGCTTTGAACCAACCTTTATTAATCCAAACTTTATTAAAGGTGCTCTAAGCGATGTCACGCATTTTTAAGGCCAAAACATTTTTGTCACATACAGCAAACATATACTAACTATCCGCTAGCTGCCTGTCCACTGAACACACTGTAAAAAGACGTGGTCTCTGCGGACACCCCAGGCTCCACAAACGGCAACAAAAACAAACTGTAGCGACCCGCGCTACGAAACATAAACTGTTCCAGCCAATAACCGACAAGAATGATTTGGGGGTGGGGTTTGAGGGGTTAGTGCGCGGATGAGGAGGAGGGAGGGTCTAGCTAGCCTCCGTTTTGTTTGACAATAGTTCGAACGTCAACAGGAAGTGACGTCACCTAGGATCGCTGAGAGAACCTTTAAATACATTAAGCACACCCACGGCACAGACACACGTTGGCATATACGGAACTCTCCATAGGTGTAATGGTTTTAAACTGTTTGTTCTATCCTGTTTAAATCATCACTTAAAACTTATTTGTTTAGGGTAGCTTTTAGATAATTGTTGTATTATTATTATTAATCCTATACTTCATAATGTTTTTATTTTGTATTTTATTTCGTCTCTCTGTCAGCAATTACTAATGCATTGTTTGTTTAATTGTATGTTTTATTATGTTTCTATATTTGTGAAGCGCTTTGAGATAGCCTACTTTTTAAAGGCGCTATATAAAATAAAGTTTATTATTATTATTATTATTATTATTATTCCTCTTACACTAACTATACCCATGAGAGAATATATATGTGTGTGTGTGTGTGTGTGTGTGTGTGTGTGTGTGTGTGTGTGTGTGTGTGTGTGTGTGTGTGTGTGTGTGTGTGTGTGTGTGTGTGTGTGTGTGTGTGTGTGTAGGAATAATTGACGACGGGCTGTTGAATTATTAGAAAAATCATGCACATGCGAGGTGGGTTTGTGTGTAGGTATAATTGACGACGGGTCGTTGAATTATTAGAAAAATCATGCACATTAGGGTTAGGGTTAGGCACAGTCTGTACATCTCTCAATGGTGTTCAGCACCGCTACTGAGAAATGTCATGTAGTTTTTAAGTTACTAAACTATTTTACTGATAAAATCGTCAGACCAGCGCTGACAACACGTTAAATGTGCGAATGTGTGTCCATATTCTATGTCTGTGCGTTTCAGTGGGAGAGAGAGCGCGCAAGAAAGAGATCTGTGCTTTTCCATAATAGCTAATGAATGCATAATATGTAATAAAATGTAATTTTGTGGCAAAAAAAACTTGGAAATAATTTGTAGTTTTTATCCTATTGTTTACTATATTTATTTGCTCGGTCACTGGCCTTGTGGGGTTTGGTTCTGTAGGCTGAAAAGACCTTTGAAATAACTGAAATTATTTGGCAAAGTGATATGGAACAGTTAAGACTTGCCTGGAACTACTTAAGCCAGGGGTCTCAAACTCAACTTACCTGGAGGCCGCTGGACGTAGAGTCTGGGTCAGGCTGGGCCGCATCAAGTATTCCAAAAAAAGGAGCACAACTGATCCAATCTTCTCCATCTTTATTATTAACAGTTCTTCAACATGAATGTTTCTTCTGAACATGAACTGTTCCTCTGAATTTGAACCTTCCTTTCTGAACATGAACGGTTCTTTATGAACTGACTTCAAAACATAGGCTTTTCTTGCCCTACTCATTACTGCCAGAAACCTCTCTCGCACAGCTTAGACACATTTGGCTTGAGGGAGGAAACAGTTGAAACCCTAAGTATGGCTTGAAGATGCTCATCAGTAAGTCTGGACCTGTACTTTGACTTGAAGTTAAAGTTCATTGAAGTTGAATTGAAGTTCATGCTGTCCAAAAGACGACCATTGACATCTTGCACAAGGAGGGCAAGACACAGAATGTCATTGCTAAAGAGGCTGGCTGTTCACAGAGCTCTGTGTCCAAGCACATTAATAGAGAGGCGAAGGGAAGGAAAAGATGTGGCAGAAAAAAAGTGTACAAGTAATAGGGATAACCACACCCTGGAGAGGATTGGGAAACAAAACCCATTCAAAAATGTGGGGGAGATTCACAAAGAGTGGACTGTAGCTGGAGTCAGTGCTTCAAGAACCACCACGCACAGACGTATGCAAGACATGGGTTTCAGCTGTCACATTCCTTGTGTCAAGCCACTCTTGAACAAGACACAGCGTCAGAAGCGTCTCACCTGGACTAAAGACAAAAAGGACTGGACTGCTGCTGAGTGGTCCAAAGTTATGTTCTCTGGTGAAAGTATATTTTGCATTTCCTTTGGAAATCAAGGTCCCAGAGTCTGGAGGAAGAGAGGAGAAGCACAGAATCCATGCTTGAATCCAGTGCAAAGTTTCCACAGTCAGTGATGGTTTGGGGTGCCATGTCATCTGCTGGTGTTGGTCCACTGTGTTTTCTGAGGTCCAAGGTCAACGCAGCCATCTACCAGAAAGTTTTAGAGCACTCCATGCTTCCTGCTGCTGACCAACTTTATGAAGATGCAGATTTCATTTTCCAACAGGACTTGGCACCTGCACACAGTGCCAAGGCTACCAATACCTGGTTTAAGGACCATGGTATCCCTGTTCCTAATTGGCCAGCAATCTCACCTGACCTAAACCCTATTGAAAATCTATGGGGTATTGTGAAGAGGAAGATGCGATATGCCAGACCCAACAATGCAGAAGAGCTGAAGGCCACTATCAGAGCAACCTGGGCTCTCATAACACCGGAGCAGTGCCACAGACTGATCGACTCCATGCCACACCGCATTGCTGCAGTAATTCAGGCAAAAGGAGCCCCAAATAAGTATTGAGTGCTGTACATGCTCATTCTTTTCATGTTCATACTTTTCAGTTGGCCAACATTTCCCAAAATCCTTTTTTTGTATTGGTCTTAAGTAATATTCTAATTTTCGGAGATACTGAATTTGGGATTTTCATTAGTTGTCAGTTTTAATCATAACAATTAAATGAATTGAACATTTGAAATATATCAGTCTGTGTGTAATGAATGAATATAATATCCAAGTTTCACTTTTTAAATGGAATTACTGAAATAAATTGAATTTGATGATATTCTAATTATATGACCAGCGCCTACATATTAGGGGTCGACCGAAATGAAGTCACAATCTCAAACTTTGAATAAAAAAATGGAATCGTCGATGCTGCCACATTTATACACGGTTGTGAGGTATCTGAAAAAATAGTTCCACTATAGCAAATAACACGGATTGAAATCATACATTGCGCCGATATATTTGTTTTTAATCATCAACGAATACCACTAACCACTCGGTGAGTTACACAGTTTTAAGGGTTGTTTTAAGGACATGTTTGTGCATGCCCATAGACAGCCACTCTGAAGCGGTCAGAGGCGATTCTAAAAGAGTCAAAAAGTCGAGACAGGACCCATTGTCAACATTTCTTCATCCATAAAGAACTAGAAAATAGACTCCAAGTGCTAAATACCGGAATTCTCCTTTAATTTCTTAAAAAAAAAAAAAAGATTTGTTTTGACCCCAAACTTTTGAACAGTAGTGTATATATATATATATATATATATATATATATATATATATATATATAGTAGGGATGCACCGATATGAACATTTTGGCCGATACCGATAACCGATAATTCTTTACATTTGAAAGCCGATAACCGATATATTGGCCGATAAATCAAAATATTTTTTTTTATATACTTTGATAGCCTGTATACATAAACAAAAGGCTCACAATTAAAAGCCTTGTCTCTAACACTTTTAACATAAATCAAACATATACGACAGTATAGCCTAGTTTGAACCAGTGTAAGATTCCTTAACTTTTAAAATTAATTTTACACTGGGCAACTTTCTTTATTAAAAAATGGTAACACTTTATAATAAGGTTTAATTTTGTTAGCATTAGTTAGCATGAACCAACAATTTTACAAGACATTTTAAGAAAGTTTTATCTAACATTAGTCAATGCACTGTGAACTAACATGAACACATTTTATTAACTGACAATTAAGGCTATTGCTCTCTGTTACCTAATGCATTAACAAATGAGACCTTATTGTTAAGTGTTATCAAAAAATCTATTGCCTAACAAAAAAAAATACCTAAATATTGCAAACAAGTCATTAGATAGACTAACATTGGGCTGCATATAAAGAAACAAAATGCGTGTGCCGTGGATCAATAAAATGGAATCGCCTCCGCACGGACAATAAGGAAATTATTTTAATCAAACCATATTAGTTATTAATTATAACGCATTCTTTTTTTCTTTTTTTTTAAATAACAATTTTAATATTACAGTAGCCTAATAGTAGCCTAAACATCTTTAATAGCATTACTGTTTCAAATGACATTGCTGTGTGATCTGTGCGCGCTGAAGCTGAAGAGAACAAACCTTAAACTGAATCGCTTTGCTAGAAGGTTAATCAACTCGACGGTTGCTGAAGAATGCAAACCTAAAGAATTCACAAATTTATTACAATGGTGAATATAATTTTATGACAGTGCAAATCATAGCTTTTAATGTTTTGCATTGTTGTTTAATCTGCGCGCGCTGAAGCTGAAGAGAACGAGCACCGGGAAACTGAAGAACTTTTCTAGGTTGTTTAAATCCACGAAACGCATCATAGGTGAGATTAATCAGAAATTTATATTACATCAACTTTATATTACGAATTATCTGCACAAAAGGACGTGAATGCACAATCAAACTTGTGCTGGTCAATGTGTAGGCTAATCCCTGTTCTGGACGCGCTATTCAACGCGCTGACGGCAACTAAACCCAGAGAATTCACAACGTGTTATTACAATAGTGTTCTCATTATAATGACATGTATATGATAGTCCCAATTATAGTTATAAAAGTGCATTGCTGTTTGAGCTGTGCCCACGCTATAAGGATGATCACCAGAACAATAAAGCGCTGCGCCTGTGCGCGTCGTTCATTAACTCAACTAAACGCATTCTATATTAGATTAATCAGATATATAGGCCTATATACACAAAATAAACATATTACGACTTACAATGGCACAGAATGCTGCGAATGCTCAAGAGAACTTGACTGCTCGTCATGAAGGCTTAACTCCATAGACGCGCTCTTTCCGCCTCAACGCGCTCGTTGCGCTGAAACACTGGCGAACAAGAATTCATAAAATGCTTTTGCAGGCGTGTTTTTATTATAATGTTATGAAGCCTGTGTGACAGATTTGTGCTGCACATGTTGCTCTGAACTGTATATCTTCCTTTTCGAAGTGAATCCAATCATTCAGAAACATCGTGGCGAACAGCGCGCGTCTCTCAACTGAAGTAAATAATCTATTATTTATCGCTTTGATATATCGGCCCAATTTTCTTATCGGATCGATAACGATAACATCAAAAAAGACCATTTATCGGCCGATAACGATATGTGGTCGATATATCGTGCATCCCTATTATATAGGCTATGTTTTTTTTTAAAGGAACACATAATACTAAAGCAATTAATGTCTAATGAAGGTTGGTTTAAAGCACTTAATTACATTTTCCGTGTCATAAGTTAAAGCATAAAAACATTATCTAACTCTTTACATATGAGCTAATTAAACGATAATAATTTGGTTAATTACAGTAATGATGAATGAAGAAATCACAATTTATAAATAGGCTATTAATAACCAAGAGAGTTTGCTATTGTTCTTTACGCAATTCCAAAGAGTGTGATGTTTAAGATGTTACTCTTAAAAAACTAATTCTGTGGGAATCATCATGGATGATCTTTGTGGTAACATTTTCATTGATAATGTAATGTTTTAAAACAAAAATATGTAGCAATAAGGATTTAAGAAATGCTCGTTTTCTGTGTCTTTTCCTGCGGCAAGATTCTTTGGGTCTTTATTTGGTAATATCTCTTGGGTAAAACCATGGAAATTGCCAAATAAGTTATATGTGTAAATAACAAAATAATCTTACAAAATTATTCACATTTCACAGAATTTATCCTGCTACGCATGTTTTGAAAAGATTTAAGCTTAATATTTCATATACCTATGAATGTTGTGCACTAGAAGAAAAAAATAATTTGCATCTGTTTTTTTTTTCACTGCATGTACTCAAGATTATTTTGAAAAGATTTAGAAGCCTTTATTAGTAGAAAACTGAAGTGTATGATAGAAATTTGTGTATTTGATGTGCTTTTTTATACCCAGAATGACAATTTGGAATGTAAAGAACAATATATTATACAGTTTGCTTGATTATTTTATTAGGAAAATAACATACATAAAAAGTGAGCTCAATGCGAACCTAAATTTTCACATTTTAAAATGACTTTAAAGTATATATAAATCTTTTGGAACAAACAAACAAAAAATCACTGAAAACATGTAATGCTTTGAAAGCACTGGATTTGATGTAATTTTTTTCTTTCATTTCCTGGCAGCTAATGTTAATGTAATAATGTGAATATGTAATTATATATATATATATATATATAATATATATATATATATATATATATTATATATACAGCCATATTAAAGGATTAGTTCACTTTTTAAAAAACTTTTGCTGATAATTTACTCACCCCAATGTCATCCAAGATGTCCATGTCTTTCTTTCTTCAGTCGAAAAGAAATTAAGATTTTTGATGAAAACATTCTAGGATTTTTCTCCATATAATGGACTTTACTGGCAGCCAAACCGTCCAAGGTTCAAATGACACTTTCAGTGCAGCTTCAAATGTTTTAAACGACAACAGACGATGCATAAGTGTCTTATCTAGCAAAACGATCGGTTATTTCTAAAATAAATAAATAAATAACGAAGTTTTATGCCTTGCTCTGTTCTGTGATGCGCGGTCGTCACTCTCCTGTTCGAACTCGTTCATCAAAATGAACGAATCTGTTTTTCGAGTCATTTCGTTCATTTTGTTCGTTGAATGAATGAAATGACTCGAAAAAAGATTCGTTCATTTTGATGAACGAGTTTGAACAGGAGAACAGAGCAAGCTGAGCATTTGTGCTAATAAAACTTTAACTTTTTTATTTCTTTTAGAAATAACCGATCGTTTTGCTAGATAAGACACTTATGCATCGTCTGTTATCGTTTAAAACATTTTGAAGCTGCACAAACTGTTATTTGGACCTTGGACGGTTTGGCTGCCAGTAAAGTCCATTATATGGAGAAAAATCCTAGAATGTTTTCATCAAAAACCTTAATTTCTTTTCGACTGAAGAAAGAAAGACGTGGACATCTTGGATGACATGGGGGTGAGTAAATAGGCTATATGCACGCATAAGTTCCGCATTTGACGCAAGGATGCTCTTCCGTTTCCGGTTGGGGAGATTAAAGCGGAGGAAAACCGAGGAAAACGGGATTATGGCAGAGTCTTCAAAATGTACTGTCCTCCCGTCTTTGAAACGAAACTTTCATATGTTTCGATGTAATTTTATGTATAGTTATGTTTATTTGATATAATTTTAAAGAGAAGCATAAACACAACGAGGGGTGTCTGTTTTGTAGGTTTTTGTGACTAACGTTTCTTTAGTATAACCATGGAGTATAAAATTCAATATAAATTCTTGGTATTGCATTGGACTCTACGATAGGCGGAAGTTATCGAGCATCCTTAGACCTTCACCGGAAATACCGCCGTGCATAGAGCCCATTATCCAATAGTATATTCCTGCACAACCGGAGGCTGCAGTTTCAGGACCCCAGTTTTAGGACCGCAGTTTCAGGACCCTAGTTTTTCGTGACAGCGCCACCTACCGAACTGGATGATATCTTAAGTCTTGTTAAAAAAATATATATAAATATATATATATATATATAATAATAAACGAAGAAGATTATGGAATAGAAAAGCTCCTACAGCAGGTGGATTAGAGCAAGTAGCATCAAGCTACATGACACAATTTAAAATATTAATATTACACTTTTACTTAAAGCTCACTTTAAACCACCATCGAGTATTTGTATCATATTCCGGTCGCGGTTTAAAATGGTTTTAAGTAAAAAAAAGATGTTGAAATATGTTATATATAGCATTTGATATGCAGCTAATGGCTACACCTTGTTTAGCAATACTGTAAACATTCTTTATCCATATGAAAATATCAAAAATCACACACAAACCACATATACTCGAAATCGTGCATTTATTAGCCTCTTGTTTCAGGTGAAGAGATGTGTCTTAGCTTTGTTATCACGGAGGTCAGAATGAGGAAGTGTACACAGCAGCGCGTCATGCAGAAGGGCGGGATTATTGTCACGTTAAACCACGTGAGATGATTGACAGCTCTATAGCGAATAAGAGAGCGCAGAGAACTGACACAAATCAGGAAGAGGAGAGATAGATCCATAGACAGATCTCGCTGTTTGAGCTTCAGATCGCATAATTTAGTGGAACATGAAAATCATTATTTCTCCAAATATGTGCACCATTGGACTAAAGCCTGGTTCACACAGCAGGATAATTAGGCCGATTTTAGCTCCGATTTTCCCCTTCCGACATCTTAAGGATGCTCCGATTATCGTAAAATAATCTGATCAGATATTCCTGCCGTGTGTGTTGTGTTAAAGGGTTAGTTCGCCATTTAAGACATGAAGTTGTATGTAATCCTTACCAGCACTATAGTGCATACACACTTGACCCACTCTGTAGTCACCTCGCTGGTCAGAGTTCTGACCGCTGGAAGTTTTTCAAGGAAGTACTCCCGGTTAGTTTCCGGGGCCACAAAACTGTGCGTTTTTACGTGAAAAAAATATTTGCGTTTCAAAGCTTGATTAATTTACCACACAAAAAACACGCCGGGACAAAATTTATACCTCAGTTTTAATCGGCACTATTTTCTTTCCATTTCTATCAATCCGCGCTGCTGTCAGCGTCAACAGAGAGCACGTTCCGATCAGCTGTTAATAGCGCGACTCGCTGACAACATGTCTGACTGCGAAACTTCTGATGATGAAACCAATTTTAGCACAATGTCAGACGGAACAGATGATGATGAAAGTAATTTTAGCACAACGCCAAAGGGATACCTTTATGAACCGGAGTTTACCGATGCCGAAATGTTATTGATTGCAACACAAAACCAACCTCAATTGTGTGTGTGTTCAATCAAATAGTTTTCTCAGCAAATTGTACCTATATCCCATATACCGTTTTTATATTAGACATCTTTTCACGTGTTTTCCACTGGAGTCTAAACATCAGCTTGTTTACCGTACAGTTTACATGGGATCATAAAGTTAGTAAATACCTTACCCCGTGGTACTGGTACAGCAAAACTCTTTAAAATCAGTTTTTTTCTTTTTCCTCATTGGTTGGGGATGTAATCATCTTCGATGAAGTGAGCACTGCGCACACGATAATCCTTGATTCTTGATATTTTAGCTCCCGCAGAGTAGCCGATGGCAACCAGCCAAAGCTGTCTCGTAGCTATATCCGAAACAGGAAAACGATGGAATCTGAACGGTGATCCCGGCACATTCTTGTGGTCACAGCCTGGGAATTTACAAGTTCGCACCATTGTTCATTTTCTACTTTTTACGTCGTTGTCAATCGATTGTGTAAACACTAACAGCTGATCTGCACTGTTGACGTTGACAGCAGCGCGGATTGATAGAAATGGAAAGAAAATAGTGCCGATTAAAACTGAGGTATGAATTTTGTCCCGGCGTGTTTTTTGTATGGTAAATTAATCAAGCTTTGAAACGCAAATACTTTTTTCACGTAAAAACGCACAGTTTTGTGGCCCCGGAAACTAACCGGGAGTACTTCCTTGAAAAACTTCCAGCGGCCAGAACTCTGACCAGGGAGGTGACTACAAAGTGGGTCAGTGTGTATGCACTATAGTGGTGGTAAGGATTGCATACAACTTCATGTCTTAAATGGCGAACTAACCCTTTAAGACTGCTCTCGTCTGCTCGGAAGGACGTCTGGACCACTCCAATCTCAAATCGGGGATATCCAACATGTTGGATTGTTTTGGCCCGATTTCTCCTCGTGTGTGGTGTCCCCCGAGGACGAATAGGGGGGACACCACACATTTTCTCTAATAGTTTAAACTATCGCCACTGCATCCTCTTTGTCCGCCATAATAGTTTACTCTGAAGTCACGTTTGATCTCGAGGGATTTCGCGAGATTTTCCGTCTGACCTGGGAATGCTCGGGAGTCAAATCGGTTCGTGTGTGATGTGTTGATTTTGCCGTGTGGCTGCGCGGTCACCGTGATTTTGCCAAGTAAGACATGGTCCTGGATCAACATATTTTGTTGATCCTGGATCAACATTCCCGTCCCAAAATGTAGTCCTTACCCAAACCCTACCCCTAAACCTAACCCTACCCATAACTTTTCCCTAAAATCAGAGGGTAATGAAAGGTGACTGACACTGATGTTTAAGTACTTCACCCTGGTTTTAAGCCTAAACCTGACATAAACTGTAAACTTGTCCCTCAAATCTGATTGGTTGATTGGAAAGTTGATCCAGGATCAACAACGATGTTGATCCAGGAACATGTGGTACTTGGTGAAATCACGTTCACCGTGGCTGCGCACCACACACTGCACGACCAAAACTGTTAGACCAGTGATTTTTTATCGCCGTGTGTGGGGTCTCTCAGGTTTGGAAAATCGGCCGACAATTTTAAAATCGTCCCGTGTGAACCAGGCTTAAGAGCCCTGGCGGAAGCCGACCGTATGTATGTGAACACAAATAAACCGGAGAAAACGTGAATGACTGCTTTATGAGTGATGATTTCTATTCAAAATAACGAACGTTACAGATTAATAATTTTGCACTCCTGTCATAAATTAAGAAATTAATGTCACTGCAAACCAGTTTTATCATAAACAGTGGTCTATCGAAGCTGGAGTTTTAAATATTTCTAATGATGCTCAGTTTGTCTAGATCAAATAAGTAAGAGTGTGATGTTTTAACGAATAATGAATGCTACGAAAGGGGTTAAATTAGTGTTTTTGGTGATCCAGTTCGGTAGGTGGCACTGTAAAAGAAAACTAGGGTCCTGAAACTGCGGTCCTAAAACTGGGGTCCTGAAACTGCAGCCTCCGGTTGTGCAGGAATACCCTTCTCCCATTATCAGCAAAAGTTTTTTTAAAAGTGAACTACTCCTTTAACAGTGTAGAGACTACAAATGTTAATTATGAATTAACTATAAACTAGTAGTTTGCTAATTATTTGCAAGTACTTTATTACTGTATATTACCATGATGGCTTTTTATTGCTGTAATCTAATAATTATTTAATATGGCAAAGCAATAAGACAATAACTAAAAGTTAGTTTTGTATATCGTTCACAGGTTCACTATAAAAAAATCTGTCGATTTATAAAATGTAAAAAAAAAAAAAAAAAAAAAAAACATACCTTTCAGTGAATGTGCTGTTGTGTCTTCAGTAATGTAGTACTCCTCATGTTCCTCATTGCAGGCATAATGGCTCTTGTCAGAACTCTTGATGAAGTCCTGAAAACTGGGACCACTTGCCAGTTTACTCTTTAGCTGCACCACTCTGCTTTGACTAGTAGTAGAAGACTCAGAGCAATAATACCGGTGATATGTGTCTCTGTAAAGGCGTCGAGACAAACATTTCCTAAGGACAAATCTAAAGAGTCTGAAACTGCTGGTGCTGCTTCTGTTCATGTCTCACTCACTTATGAAAACACACTTAACAGCTAAAAAACGGCAAAAGCATCACTGACCCATGACGCTATCATAAACGATTTATCCCCAATTATTAATCGAACAAATGTGGTGAGAAGCAGAGAACACTCAACTGAGTAAAAATATAAATGTCGATTGGCTTTACATGTGTAGCACCAGCACGATGTAAATATGGCGACATCACTGAGACATTTCAAAATAAGAGCCAGGCTATAATATAGGCAAAATAATACCATATAGTTGCTAAAAAAAAGAGTTATTTTTTACTACTGTTAGATAACATAAATCATAGAGCCTCTTTCAAAAACTTCCAGAATCTCTATTTTGATTATTATTATTATTATTATTATTATTATTTCGATGTTTTAATCATAGAAGAATCAGAATCAGAAAGAGCTTTATTGCCAAGTGTGCTTGCACACACAAGGAATTTGTTTTGATACTGAGGCTTCCAGTGCACATATACAAATACAACAAGAAACATAATTTACAACAAGAAACATAATAATACAAATTTTAAGAATAAAATATAAAATATAAAAAATATGAGAATAAAAGCATCACAGTTGGGTTTAGCCCAACTTTCATTTAGCCCAATAAACATTTACAGATTTACAGATTATGAACATATTTACAGTGTTTTGAATATTATAAATAAATAAATCTACATGTAGGTGTCACCTGAGTTGTAAGTTATTGCATTAAACAGTGGGGGTATTGCACTTAAAGGCATATGCCTTGGGAGGTGTGTTAACTGTTCAAGAGGGAAATGGCCTGTGGGAAGAAACTGTTCCTGTGCCGAGATGTTCTTGTGGCCAGTGATCTGAGTCTCCGTCTTGACGGTAACAGTTCAAACAGGTGGTGTCCAGGGTGAGTGGAGTCTGTGATGATTTTACCTGCTCTCTTCCTCACTCTGGAAGAGTACAGGTCCTGGAGGGTTGGCAGGGGGGCACCAATAATCCTCTCTGCAGTCCGGACTGTCCACTATAGTCTCCTGATGTCTGATTTGGTAGCTGAACCAAACCAGACAGTGATACTGTAGATGTGCATAGGACAGACTCAATGATGGCTGAGTAGAACTGAATCAGCAGCTCCTGTGGCAGGTTGAACTTCCTCAGCTGGCGAAGGAAGTACAGTCTCTGCTGGGCCTTTTTCACAATGGAGTCAATGTGATTGTCCCACTTCAGGTCCTGAGAGATGATAGTGCCCAGGAACCTGAATGACTCCACTGCTTCCACAGTGCTGTTCATGATGGTGAGTGGGGGGAGTGCTGGGCTGTTCCTCCTGAAGTCCACGATCATCTCCACTGTTTTGAGCGTGTTCAGCTCAAGGTAATAGTAATAGTAGTAATAGTAAAATAGTAAATATCTTTACAATGAAAATTGGCATCCCATCTTTCTACAAAATTTCGCCTATATAAAGTGTTAACTTATCTATTTGCAAAAAGTTTTAAACCCTATAAGATATTATTTCAGTAGCACAATCAGGTTTTATTGTAGACACTTACTAAAATTATATTTGTCTTGTATTGCATGGATATGATGGATTATTCTGACTTTATTAAATTAGATGCCATTATTTTTTTATTAGCCTTTTATATGCCATTTGACTCTAGACAAATCAAGTCACATATAGTGCTTATACAATACAGATTGTTTCAAAGCAGCTTTACATAAACAGAAAAATAATGATTTAATGACGCAAACAGAATTTAATTATGCTGTAAAGTAGGTCTAAAAAGAAAGTATAGTAGCCCATATCATTCATAGGCCAGTTTGGTGTTCATTCAGTTAAGTTCAATGACTGTGTAAAGTTCATCAAATATGAAATTAATTAAATTCAGCTATAAAGCAGCTCTGTAGAAAACATTGATGTCATCTCCCAGCTCAGCCAAATCAATAATATTACTGATATTAAGTGTCCCCAACTAAGCAAGTCAAAGATGACAGTGGCAAGGAATCCAAACATATTCAGAGACAGAAATGGAGAAAAGAAATCTTGGGAGAAACCAGACTCAGTCAGGGGGCCAGTTCTCCTCTGGCCAGACGAACCAACATGGTGTGATTATGATTCCAGGCTGCATCACAAGTCAGATTGAGGATTGGTATCATTCAGAATATTTCATCCAGTTCCTTTTGGGATACATCACACCGGCATATGGTGGGGAGGAGTCAAAGCTAACCATAGGGGTCTGTGCAGAGGACTTGTCTGGTTCTCTTTATTGAGCATGAATTTATATAGCTTACATAAATTTGGATTTGGATTCAAATGTAAAAATGAGGTCAGATCTATAAACAAATGTATAAACAGCAGTGTTTCCCCGGCAGAAGGAACATCTGCATTTTGTACTTGAGGTATTCGACATACCAATTTCCCCTTTTTTCTCTTGAGTGCAGCAGAATTATTGAACCATAAAGTAAATTGTATCAATGCTGCAGGTATAAGAATTGGTGATAATGTTATTTTAATCTCTCAGCTAGTACACATGTATTTTCCTTAAAGATGAAAACCAGGTTCTGAGTATTCTGAAAGGACTGGAAATTTTTATGTGTTGAGTGAGATATGAGTGATATATTAACATGATCATGACTGACAAAACCCTTACCAATGGAATGAAGGCCAAGCAGTCAGTGATATCTCAGAATAACAATTAACAAATCGCAGAGGGAAAGACTGGATGACAATTCTACTCATAAGCTACAAAATACACTGACTTTTTTCAATACATGCATGGGTTTTAAGGAAGGACACGGAAAGGCTAATGGAAACTCAAAAATGGTTTACCCTAGGGTGACCATATTTTGTCCTGAAAAAACAGGACACTCGGCCCGGCAAACAGATAGGCCTACTCAAATGATACTCGAAGTTTACTCAAAGAAACCTTATTAATTTCAATACATTTAAAGTAGGTTATGCCTCCTCTGTATGGATAGAAATTTGTTATATTGTTATATGAAAACAGGACATGTCCTGGGAAAACAGGACAGTTGGTCACCCTAGTTTACCCTGGTCCCTGCTTTATCATTATATGTTGACAAAAAACAACAATAACAATAACCCAGCAACTTCAGTTGACTCTATTTCGTTTAAATTTATTAGGGAAAAGAAGACTGAATATAGTGACTATGCTGACAGAGGCTTTGATTGGTTTTTCCATTCCAAACGTAGCCTATTATTTGATCAATGTGGTGGTTTTAAGTTTTACCTGTGTTGTAATTTTAACTGTAATAAACTAAGCTAACAAATTTTAACAAGCAAGCACTGGATTCATGGAAATTGACTTTTAAGCATAACATTTCACTTCATAAATGTATTGTATGGAATATCATATATGTGACGATCTGCGGCTGGAGTGCCCGCTTCAGCCTCTGGGGGGCACTCCTTCCTAGTTTATTGTTTCCTTTATGTTTTACCCTGGACTGATTATGGTTGATTTTATGCACCTGTGTTTTATTATCTTGTTTAGTGCACCTGTCTTAAGCCTGAGTTTTCCCTTTGTTCATTGCTGAGTATTGTAAGTGTCATACTGCATCCTGAGCGTTTTGCTAGTTCCTAGTTTCTTCGTGTTTTCAAGTTTCACAGTTCCTGGACTCCCTGCCTGTATCTGGTTTTCCCGTTTGCCTAATCCCTGCATTGTATGTTTGCTGATCTGGACTGCTTACCTGGTTTTGACCCCTGCCTGTTTCCCTGTACCTGTCTCTGGATTCTCCTCTCAATAAAGCCTGCATTTGGATCATCTCTGTCCTTGTTCCACCGTGCAGTTTCATGACAGAATACTCAGCCACCACTGATCCAGCGGCTGAGAGAAATACGGACCTCGTCATGGATCCTACAGCGCAGATTGTAAGCTTCCGTCAAGGAGAACGTCCTCTCAAGGATTTTGTGACGGATTTTTTGAAGCTATCTCGTCGTCAGTCCTACTTAGATGATTTTTGTTTAATGATGTTCTTTCGGGGAGGACTGTCTGAACCGCTCGGCTCTGCTATACCGTTTCCGAGCTCAAGCTGGACTCTTACCCAATATATTGATCTGGCCCTTTCCATGAGCGGTTCGCTTTTCACTGTGGAGTTTTTGGAACTTTTCCTTCACAAAAGACCCGACGATTCGCCGTTGTACAAGGTAACGTTACCCACTGAATCCACGCATCAAGTGTCTCCCGGAGAATCAGCGCTTCACACACGCTCCACCGAGTCTACCGAGTCTACCGAGTCAAGTGAGTCTACCGAGTCAAGTGAGTCAAGTCCGCCTGCCGTGTCAAGTGAGTCAAGTCCGCCTGCCGAGTCAAGTGAGTCAAGTCCGCCTGCCGAGTCATTTCCGCCTGCCGAGTCAAGTGAGTCAAGCCCGCCTGCCGAGTCAAGTGAGTCAATTCCGCCTGCCGAGTCAAGTGAGTCAATTCCGCCTGCCGAGTCAAGTGAGTCAATTCCGCCTGCCGAGTCAAGCGCCACCGAGTCAAGTGAGTCAAGTGAGTCAAGTGAGTCAAGTGAGTCAAGTGAGTCAAGCGCCACCGAGTCAAGTGAGTCAAGTGAGTCAAGCGCCACCGAGTCAAGTGAGTCAAGCGCCACCGAGTCAAGTGCCATATCAACTGAATCAAGCCCAGTGACTCGACGTCGCAGGAGGAGGAGGACTCGTTTGGCTCGCCAGGCTTCGGTGAGCATACCCAGACTCCACGCCCTGCCGGCCCCGCCTCTGCGCCTCGCCCTGCCGGCCCCGCCTCTGCGCCTCGCCCTGCCGGCCCCGCCTCTGCGCCTCGCCCTGCCGGCCGCGCCTCTGCGCCTCGCCCTGCCGGCCCCGCCTCTGCGCCTCGCCCTGCCGGCCCCGCCTCTGCGCCTCGCCCTGCCGGCCCCGCCTCTGCGCCTCGCCCTGCCGGCCCCGCCTCTGCGCCTCGCCCTGCCGGCCCCGCCTCTGCGCCTCGCCCTGCCGGCCCCGCCTCTGCGCCTCGCCCTGCCTGCGCCCTTCGAGCACCTTCCTCCCGTGGATTTCCCCAAGTATTTTTTGGGGGGGGGCAGGAGGTACCCTGTGAGGGCCATGGAGACGACGTCGACATGGACCTCGTCCGAGTCTCCTCCGCCCTGGCTCCCTTTCGAGTGTGCTCCGCCCTGGCTCCCTTTCGAGTGTGCTCCGCCCTGGCTCCCTTTCGAGTGTGCTCCGCCCTGGCTCCCTTTCGAGTGTGCTCCGCCCTGGTCGCCCACGCTCCACGGCCCAGGCCCGCCTTGCCTGTGTCCTGGTCCTGTTCCCCTGCACGGGCCTGGCCCTCCATCCCATCCCCCGTCGACCTCCCTCCGGAACTCTTAGGAGCGTCTGGAAGCCGCTCCTTAGAGGGGGGGTTATGTGACGATCTGCGGCTGGAGTGCCCGCTTCAGCCTCTGGGGGGCACTCCTTCCTAGTTTATTGTTTCCTTTATGTTTTACCCTGGACTGATTATGGTTGATTTTATGCACCTGTGTTTTATTATCTTGTTTAGTGCACCTGTCTTAAGCCTGAGTTTTCCCTTTGTTCATTGCTGAGTATTGTAAGTGTCATACTGCATCCTGAGCGTTTTGCTAGTTCCTAGTTTCTTCGTGTTTTCAAGTTTCACAGTTCCTGGACTCCCTGCCTGTATCTGGTTTTCCCGTTTGCCTAATCCCTGCATTGTATGTTTGCTGATCTGGACTGCTTACCTGGTTTTGACCCCTGCCTGTTTCCCTGTACCTGTCTCTGGATTCTCCTCTCAATAAAGCCTGCATTTGGATCATCTCTGTCCTTGTTCCACCGTGCAGTTTCATGACTATATATATATATATATATTAGGGCCGGGACTCGATTAAAAAAATTAATCTAATTAATTAGAGGCTTTGTAATTAATTAATCGAAATTAATCGCATTTTAATCGCATAAATATTTGACCTGAGAACAGTGAGAAGTCATTTTTTTCACATGGATTTTTAGTATACCATTGAATAATGACTGAATAGGCCTACATAAGCTTAAGCAACAACATATTGTTTATTTTTGTTCAACCAAGTCCAACAGACCAGTGCAATTTTTGCCATTAAGTGTAGCAATAGCATATTGCAACACTACACTAATAGCAATAGCGAATTCCTTGTTGCAGCTTGCACACAACCATACTCTTATCGACGCTTCCATCCGTTCGTTTTTTATAACAAAATTTCCCATCCACGGGGCCAACCAAAGCGATCGAGGCGATCTATTTTTCTTATTGCAGAACTTATACATAACTACCAACTCAGGGAAGTTACGCAAGGTGTACAAACAAACAAACAAAGGTACCTAACAGAAAATAAATATCCTGGGTTTCCATACATCAAATTATGTAATACATAAAAAAGAAAGAAAAGCATAATAATGTCAAGTCATGTCTTTGAATAAATCATCATAATACATCAAAACATTTTCACTTTTCTTGTTATTTATTTATAAGTCTAAGGGACGAAATAAAAGAGTCAAAATCAGCCAGAAAAAGAGCAAAGCTCAAAGGAGATTTAAGCCATTTTTGCTTGTGGATGAAGAATTTTGCATACAAGATAAAGAAGTTAACAACATACTCAAGGGAAAGCAACTTTGGATTTTCATAATAAAAAATAACCTCTTTGAGAGTGAAGGTGTGAGTCACATTTGTAGGACTAAATACAAAATAACTTAATTTAGTCCGACTGAGGCGATCTATGAAGCGCGATCCCGTCTGCTCTTCTGACGCTAGTTGGTGCTCCAGTATAATCGGTCCGCCGAAAACTCATCCAGTGAGAAACGTTCCGCGGTGCAAAGTCTAAAGTCTGTAATTAATTAATCTTAATTAACGCGTTAAAGTCTGTAATTAATTAATCTTAATTAACGCGTTAAAGTCCCGGCCCTAATATATATATATATATATATATATATATATTAGGGCCGGGACTCGATTAAAAAAATTAATCTAATTAATTAGAGGCTTTGTAATTAATTAATCGAAATTAATCGCATTTTAATCGCATAAATATTTGACCTGAGAACAGTGAGAAGTAATTTTTTTTCACATGGATTTTTTGTATACCATTGAATAATGACTGAATACATAAGCTTAAGCAACAACATAGCCTATTGTTTATTTTTGTTCAACCAAGTCCAACAGACCAGTGCAATTTTTGCCATTAAGTGTAGCAATAGCATATTGCAACACTACACTAATAGCAATAGCGAATTCCTCGTTGCAGCTTGCACACAACCATACTCTTATCGACGCTTCCATCCGTTCATTTTTTATAACAAAATTTCCCATCCACGGGGCCAACCAAAGCGATCGAGGCGATCTATTTTTCTTATTGCAGAACTTATACATAACTACCAACTCAGGGAAGTTAAGCAAGGTGTACAAACAAACAAAGGTACCTAACAGAAAATAAATATCCTGGGTTTGCATACATCAAATTATGTAATACATAAAAAAGAAAGAAAAGCATAATAATGTCAAGTCATGTCTTTGAATAAATCATCATAATGCATCAAAACATTTTCACTTTTCTTGTTATTTATTTATCAGTCTAAGGGACGAAATAAAAGAGTCAAAATCAGCCAGAAAAAGAGGAAAGCTCAAAGGAGATTAAAGCCATTTTTGCTTGTGGATGAAGAATTTTGCATACAAGATAAAGAAGTTAACAACATACTCAAGGGAAAGCAACTTTGGATTTTCATAATAAAAAATAACCTCTCTGAGAGTGAAGGTGTGAGTCACATTTGTAGGGCTAAATACAAAAGAACTTAATTTAGTCCGACTGAGGCGATCTATGAAGCGCGATCCCGTCAGCTCTTCTGACGCTTCTGACGCTAGTTGGTGCGCCAGTATAATCGGTCCGCCGAAACTCATCCAGTGAGAAACGTTCCGCGGTGCAAAGTCTAAAGTCTGTAATTAATTAATCTTAATTAACGCGTTAAAGTCTGTAATTAATTAATCTTAATTAACGCGTTAAAGTCCCGGCCCTAATATATATATATATATATATATATATATATATATATATATATAATTAATTATTGGCGACTTTAACATACACGTAGATAATACAAATGATGCGTTAGGGGCTGCGTTTACAGATCTCTTTTGGGGTGAAGCAAAACGTCAGTGGTCCCACTCATCGTCTAAATCATACACTAGATTTAATTATATCATATGGAACCGATCCAACCGATATAGATATTATACCGCAAAGTGACGATCTCACTGATCATTACATGGTAACTTGCATAATACGCACTGCTGAAATTTGTCATGTTGCACCACGTTATAGACCAGGCAGAACAATCCTTCCAACCACTATAGATAGATTCTCAAATAGCTTACCTGATCTATCTCAGCTGCTCAGTAAACCCAAACAAACAGATGAACTAGAGGAAATGACTAGCAGTATGAGCAACATTTTCTCTAGTACACTAGATATTGTTGCACCAATTAGATTAAAAAAGGTTAGAGAGAAAGCTAAAACACCATGGTACAACAGTGCTACGCATGCTATCAAGAGAGAAACTCGTAACTTAGAGCGTAAATGGAAACGAACTAATTTAGAGGTCTTCAGAATCGCGTGGAAAGACAGTATGTCACGTTATAAAAGGGCTCTAAAATCAGCCAGGGCTGAGCATATCCGCAAACTAATTGAAAATAACCAAAATAATCCAAGGTTTTTATTTAACACCGTGGCTAGACTAACAAATAATCAGACATCTCCAGAGCAAAATATTCCGTTACAATATAGTAGTAATGATTTTATGAATTACTTCAATGAGAAAATAGAAAGCATCCGAAACACTATTGTAAATGTACAATCCTGTATGGTGTCTTATGACTCAGCCTCAATTATGGCCCCTCTAGAACAACTAAACCGCTTTACAACTATAGGACAGGAAGAACTAAATAAACTTATCATTGCATCTAAACCAACAACATGTTTATTAGATCCAATACCCACTAAACTACTTAAAGAAGTGTTACCTGTAGTGGAAGAGCCTCTTCTCAATATTATTAACTCGTCTTTATTTTTAGGTCACGTTCCAAAAATATTCAAGCTGGCAGTAATAAAACCTCTCATTAAGAAACCGCAATTAGATCCAAATAACCTAGCAAATTACAGACCCATCTCAAATCTTCCATTTATGTCTAAAATACTAGAAAAAATTGTGTCCGCTCAATTGTGCTCTTTCTTGCAAGAAAATGATATCTATGAAAAATTTCAGTCGGGATTCAGACCGCATCATAGCACAGAAACTGCGCTAGTTAAAATTACAAATGATTTACTCTTAGCCTCTGACCAAGGCTGTATCTCAATACTAGTTCTACTTGATCTTAGTGCTGCGTTCGACACTATAGATCATAAAATACTCTTAGATCGACTACAAAACTACACTGGTGTTCAGGGACAGGCATTAAGCTGGTTTAGATCGTACTTATCAGACCGTTACCATTTCGTCTGTTTAAATGGGGAAAAATCAAAGATAACATCAGTAGACTATGGAGTGCCGCAAGGATCTGTCCTAGGCCCTCTGCTATTCTCAATATATATGCTGCCACTTGGTAATATTATAAGAAAACATGGAATTAATTTTCACTGTTATGCTGATGACACTCAATTATATATCTCATCACGACCAGATGAAAACACTAACTTATCTAACTTGACAGAGTGTCTAAAAGATATAAAATGCTGGATGACGTGTAATTTCCTGCTATTAAATTCAGATAAAACGGAGGTATTACTTATTGGTCTAAAAAACTACCCACAAAAAATCCCTTACAATACAACTTTAATTTAGAAGGATGTCCTGTTACTCTATCCACTACAGTAAAAGACCTGGGTGTTATGCTAGACCGCAACTTGACTTTCGAAAATCATATTTCATATGTTACAAGAACAGCCTTTTTCCACCTTAGAAACATTGCTAAGCTACGTAACATGCTATCTGTTTCAGATGCAGAAAAGTTAGTTCATGCATTCATGACCTCGAGACTAGATTACTGTAATGCTTTATTAGCTGGTTGTCCTGCATCCTCAATAAATAAGCTACAGTTAGTCCAGAATGCAGCCGCTAGAGTTCTTACTAGATCAAGAAAATATGATCATATAACACCAATTTTATCATCTCTACACTGGTTACCTATTAAGTTCCGTATCAATTACAAAGTATTACTACTGACTTATAAAGCTCTAAATGGTTTAGCTCCTGTGTATTTAACAGACCTTCTATCGCCATACAATCCATCGCGCTCTTTAAGATCACAAAATTCGAGGCTTCTGGTCGTTCCTAGGATATCTAAGTCTACTAAAGGAGGGAGGGCGTTCTCACATTTAGCTCCTAAACTCTGGAATAGCCTTCCTGATATTGTTCGAGACTCAGACTCGCTGTCCCAGTTTAAAACTAGATTAAAGACGCATCTCTTTAACCAAGCATTCACTTAATGCTTACCTTTTATACTACTGCTGAATCAGTTCGAATGCATTAACATTATGAACATCAGCTATGCTAATTATTTCCCATCTGTCTTTCTGCTGTTATCTCGCTAGTCCCGAGGTAAATAGCGTTCGTCAGCTCCAAGTTTGTATCCAGCCTCTCACGACGACTTCAGATGCCCCAACACCTGTGATGAGACGACTAAACGACTGTGGAGAGACGACTCGACGCCTGTGAAGAGACGATTAAACACCGGCGATATGTTATGCCTACATTTATACATGATTAACTAACTGTATTTTTCTTTGTCCATTTCTGAAATGCACTTTCTGTAAAGCTGCTTTGAGACAATGTGTATTGTGAAAAGCGCTATACAAATAAACTTGAATTGAATTGAATATATATAGTATTTTATTCAAAATTTAGAGATCAGTGGGAATCTAAAAATCCAATAGGGAAAACAATATTAATATTACTCAAATATAGTTTTTGAGGGTAATTAATGGTGTATATACATTTTATTAAATCATCAATACAATACTATGGATTAAAGGAAGAAACTCCCCACTTAATGTTGGATTTGTTAGACAAAAATGCAATAACATTTCAGGAGGACATAGGCTATACTGATCCCAAAGCAATGGTTTCATGGAAATGTGGAATTGTATCCTTTATTATCCTCGTAGATATAACATACAGTATCTGTTCATAATAATTTTGTAATACCAAATAATATCATTCACAACGTTTACACCTGCAAGTTATTTTTATCTATGGATATTCAAACAGAATGTTGTTTTTCTGAAAATGAATCAGTGCTTCATTAGTTGTGCCTTCACAAAATCATTTTGGAATGATATTTTAATATTTATTTTAACTTCTTTTAATTTACTTATTCGACAGGCAAATAGATGATCAAAGATACAGGCTGGGTTCATGTGGAGCTTATAATATGACAAAATGATTTGAATTTGAATTGTGTAAATTTTAATTATTGACAAGTATAAACCAAAATACAGCGAATAGCCTTCTTGGCGCGCCTACTTTTGAAAGTCAACATTTTGATTATTTGACGTTAAATGCATATATGCCTGAGTCACTTTGGAATAATCAGGGTGTTTCATGATAAAAACAAATGTGACTTTAAAGTCCGGAAATGGTATAGCAAATTATTTCGAGGACCCCCTGGCACTTAAGAACTGCTGGTATATACAGAAGAAAGCCCTGTCTAGGCTCTTCCATTGTGTCGAGCCATTCGTTAGTCTAGTTGTTTGATGAGAAAATGAAATGTATAGCCTATAGTTGCAATAAACAAGTTAAATTTTGTAAGCCCCGCGCAACTGCAGCAGCGGAGGATTATTATTAGAATATTAGAAATCTAATATTTAAGATGTTTTCTCATTTTTCTACTCTTACTAAATCCAAAAAATACTGAATGAATGATACACAGATTCTCTTGAACCAACACCAAATTTGACCCAGAAAAAATGCAAAAATGCTCTGTTGGAGATCCTCTACTCAACCCTGTGGATGACCTGTGACCTACTTTCTGTAAGATCTGAATTTTCTGTGGTTTGAATTTTAGAAAACTGAATTTGAAGTTCCTAATGTCTTCTTCATCTTGAAAAATTGAATTCAGAATTCAGAACATAAAAATAATTGCTGTTTGAATATACATGTACATGTATACATGTCTATAAAATTCAGCCATAAAAACATTTCAATTTGTTAAATTTCAAATGTTCAATATTCGTTTAAAGAAATCAAATTCAGAACTATTTAAAATTCCACATAAAATTCAATTTAGTTAGATTACACTTGTCAATAGGTCTAATTAAAATTTACACAATTCAAATTTAAATCATTTTGTCATATTATACTCTCCATGTAGCCTGGCAAGCCAGACTTGTCACGGTTCATGGATTCAGTGACTCGCCCTTGCTATGTGTGTGCGTGTAGTACGAATGGGCGCGGCTCGTCAGCATTGCTCGTTATCCCCGCTGATGAGCTGATTTAGCGCCAGCTGTGTTGAATGAGAATGTCCTATATATTGTTTGTCATATCGTCTTGTCTTTGTCAGATGGTTGTTGAGGTTCTCGGAGTTCTCACCAGTATTTCTCCTCGATCTAGTGTTTGTTCCTGTGCTTTGGATTATTTTCTGTTTGGAGTTCTACTGCGGTTTATGACTGTCCCTGATCGGCGGTGGATTCTGTCCTGTTCTGAGTTACGTGACCTGACTACCGTCTGTACCTGATCCTCGGATTCGTTCCAGCTCTGTGTGGATCTTCTGTTCCTGTTCTGTCTGCCCACGGAGGCCTGCGCTATCAAGTCTGGCTTCACCATCCTGCCTGCCTATTCGTCTGAAACTACTGCTCTCTCTGTGCTTAAAATAAACACCTGTTCACTTGCAATTGAATCTACGTCTGTTCGTTACTGCCGTGACAGAACCATCTGACCATTCATGGATTCAGCAAGTGCGGAGAACGTCGGGCAGATGGTGGTCGACAACAACGCCCGCATGGATCGTCAAGATGAACCGATCGGAGCCTCGGGTCGGGCGATCCAGGCTCTGGTAGCGCAGGTGTCTGAGCTCACCTCTCAAGTACAGCGTCTGAGGGGTCCCGCTGTGCCAGCACCGCCCCCGCCTGTTCCCCTTGTACCTCCCAACTTCAATCGACCTGAGCCGCGTATTCCCACCCCAGAAAGGTATTCGGGTGAACCTAATTTGTGCAGAGCTTTCTTAACTAAATGCTCAATCTTTTTTTCTCTCCAGCCTGTGACATTTTTTTCGGAGGAGAGTAAGGTGGCTCTTGTAATGACGTTGCTATCTGGACGCGCGGCTCAGTGGGGAACAGCGGTGTGGCAGAATCAACACGAGTGCTGCTCCTCGTTCCAAGCACTCGAGCAGGAGATGAAGCGCGTGTTCGACCGCGCGGTGGCCGGACGTGAGGCGGCTCGTCAATTGGCCGATCTTCGTCAGAACAACAGCTCCGTGTCCGACTATTCCATCCAGTTTCGAACATTGGCCGCCGAGTGCAAATGGAACGAGGAGGCACAGTGGGACCTATTCCTGCATGGGCTGGCTGACCGTGTTCAACGCGAAATCTACACTGTGGAACTACCAAAGACTCTTGATGGACTGATTGAACTGGCACTACGTGTTGATGCTCGTTTACAACAAGGAATGAAGCGTCAGTTCCAGATTCCTATGGTCGATGGAGGAGACTTTTCCGGTCTCAGAGGCACGAGCACGGTCAGCCCCTCGAACGATCCTGAGCCCATGCAGGTAGGTCGAGCTCGACTCTCCCGGGAGGAGAGAGAACACCGTCGCTCGAGAGGTCTGTGTCTCTACTGCGGGGAGGCCGGCCACTTTGTTTCCACCTGTCCTTTAAAAGGCCAAGCCTGGCGGTAGGATGGAGGCTACTGTCGGGCGGATTATCCTGGACCAGACCCTCGAGCGCCACCCTTCTCCCGGTGAGACTCCAGTGGGCAGACGGATCCTTCAACGGCGAGGCACTGGTGGATTCTGGAGCGGAGGGGAACCTGATTGACTCTTCACTGGCCCGAAGACTTCACCTCCCCATCACGGCCCTGAATCACCCCATCCACATCCACGCACTCAACGGACAGGAGCTCCCGGGAGTCACTCACACCACTGGGGTTATCACACTCGTCACTTCGGGTAACCACACTGAGAGGATCTCACTCTATCTCACCCAGTCACCTCACGCCCCGATTGTCCTGGGTCATCCGTGGTTGGTGAAACACGGGCCCCGAATAGAGTGGGGACTCAGAGAGAACTCAGTGTCCAGTTGGAGTGAACAATGTTATGCCTCGTGTCTTTCGTCTGCTGTTCCGTCTGTTTCTCGTTCTATGTTGCAGGAGGAGCCAGTGAATCTGTCTAACGTGCCACCAGAGTATCTCGACCTGAAGGAAGTGTTCAGTAAGTCCCGGCCGCTTCTCTTCCTCCACATCGTCCCTATGACTGTGCTATAGATTTATTACCAGGTATGTCTCTGCCTAAGGGCAAGTTATATTCACTTTCTGTTCCAGAAAGGGAGGCTATGGAGAAATATATTTCTGATTCTCTGGCAGCGGGGTTCATCCGTCCCTCCTCTTCTCCAGCGGGGTCGGGATTCTTTTTCGTGGGGAAGAAGGATGGGTCGTTGCGACCTTGTATTGATTACCGGGGGTTGAACAACATTACGGTAAAGAATACTTATCCTTTGCCGTTGATGTCTTCAGCTTTCGAGAGGTTGCAAGGAGCATCCATCTTCACGAAATTGGATTTACGTAATGCTTATCATTTGGTTCGCATCAGGAAGGGGGATGAATGGAAGACCGCGTTTAACACCCCCAGGGGGCACTTTGAATATTTCGTTATGCCGTTCGGGCTTTCCAACTCCCCAGCGGTCTTCCAGGCACTCGTGAATGACGTGTTGAGAGACATGGTAGACCAGTTCATATATGTTTACCTGGATGACATATTGATTTTTTTCTTCGTCTCTCCAGGAACACGGTCAACACGTCAGACGAGTGCTTCAGAGGCTGCTAGAGAATGGGCTTTTTGTCAAGGCGGAGAAATGCGCTATTCATGCACAGTCTGTTCCTTTTTTAGGGTACATCATTTTGTCTGAGGGAGTGCAGATGGACCCTGAGAAGGTTAAGGCTGTGGTGGAGTGGCCAAGCCCTGATTCCCGTAAGGCCCTACAGAGATTTCTGGGGTTCGCCAACTTCTACCGGCGTTTCATTCGCAACTTCAGCCAACTAGCCGCGCCTCTGACTGCCTTGACCTCCCCCAGAACGGCGTTCAGGTGGTCAAACACAGCTGAGGCTGTGTTTGCCAAACTGAAAGGCCGCTTCGTTTCAGCCCCTATCCTTATAGCCCCTGATTCATCACGCCAGTTTGTGTTGGAGGTCGACGCGTCAGAGGTGGGGGTAGGAGCAGTGCTGTCGCAACGTTCTCCCACAGACGACAAGATGCATCCCTGCACGTTTTTTTCCCATCGTTTATCTCCCGCCGAATGTAACTACGACATTGGTAACAGAGAGTTGTTGGCTGTCAAGTTAGCGTTGGAGGAATGGCGTCATTGGTTAGAAGGGTCGGGGGTACCTTTTATTGTCTGGACCGATCACAAGAACTTAGAATACATTAGAACTGCCAAAAGATTGAACTTCAGGCAGGCTCGGTGGGCACTTTTTTTCGGACGTTTTGATTTTGTTCTCTCGTACCGCCCCGGTTCCAAAAACATCAAACCCGACTCCTTATCTCGTATTTTTGACCGCTCCGAACGCCTGTCTACTCCCGAGTGCATTTTACCCTAATTGTCTCCACACTCACATGGGAGGTCGAATCGAAGGTCAAGTCGGCCTTAGAAGGGGTAACGCCTCCGCCCGGGTGTCCACCGAACCGTTTATTTGTGCCGGAGGGATTACGGTCTGACGTCATTCAGTGGGGGCATTGTTCCAACGTGGCTTGTCATCCAGGAGTCAATCGCACTAGTTTCTTTGTCAAGCAACGATTCTGGTGGCCTCGCATGGCTCGTGACGTCCACAGTTTTGTTTTGGCTTGCTCGGTTTGTGCCATTGGTAAGACTTCCAACCGACCCCCAGATGGGTTACTCCAACCGCTGCCTGTCCCTTCAAGACCCTGGTCACACATAGCGCTAGATTTTATTACCGGCCTCCCACCCTCCCAGGGTAACACGGTCGTTTTGACTGTGGTGGACAGGTTCTCGAAGGCGCTCATTTCATTCCCTTGCCCAAATTACCCTCAGCCAAGGAAACCGCGTTGGCCGTCGTAGATCACGTCTTTCGGTTACATGGCCTCCCGACAGACGTGGTTTCCGACAGAGGTCCCCAGTTCGTGTCCAAATTTTGGAGAGAGTTTTGTAAATTACTGGGAGCGACTGTTAGTCTGTCCTCAGGGTTTCACCCCCAGAGCAATGGTTAAACCGAGAGAGCCAACCAAGATCTGGAAAGGACGTTACGATGTTTAGTCTCTAAGAATCCTTCGTCCTGGAGTCAACAACTTTCTATGGTGGAGTACGCACACAACACGTTGCCAGTGTCGTCCACGGGTCTTTCTCCGTTTGAATGTAGTGTAGGATACCAGCCACCAATTTTTCCCAGTCTGGAATCCGAGGTCGCGATCCCCTCCGCTTACGCCTTTATCCAGAGGTGTCAACGCACATGGACCAGAGCCCGTGAGACTCTGCTCCAGGTACGTGCACGCACCAAGGCTAAGGCCGATCGCCACCGGTCTAAACCTCCCGTATACGTCGTGGGTCAAAAAGTGTGGCTTTCTACCAAGAACATTCCGCTCCGCTCCGTCTCTAACAAACTTGCTCCTAAATTTATTGGCCCGTTTACTGTCGCCAAGATGATTAGTCCGGTGACAGTCCGCCTCAACCTGCCTCCAGCATACAAGAGGATTCACCCCGCCTTCCATGTATCTAAAATTAAACCCATGTTTCGTTCCACCATTAATCCGCCTGCCCCGGTTCCTCCCCCGCCGCGACTCTTAGATGGGGAACCAACTTATTCGGTTAATCGTATACTGGATTCTAGACGGAGGGGATGCGGATTTCAGTATTTGGTGGACTGGGAAGGTTACGGTCCGGAGGAGAGAAGTTGGGTTCCGGCTAGGGACATCTTGGATCACTCCCTTATCGATGATTACAATCGGCAGGTAAGGGGGTCTGAGAACGCCAGGCGGCGTTTTTAGGAGGGGGGGTACTGTCACGGTTCATGGATTCAGTGACTCGCCCTTGCTATGTGTGTGCGTGTAGTACGAATGGGCGCGGCTCGTCAGCATTGCTCGTTATCCCCGCTGATGAGCTGATTTAGCGCCAGCTGTGTTGAATGAGAATGTCCTATATATTGTTTGTTATATCGTCTTGTCTTTGTCAGATGGTTGTTGAGGTTCTCGGAGTTCTCACCAGTATTTCTCCTCGATCTAGTGTTTGTTCCTGTGCTTTGGATTATTTTCTGTTTGGAGTTCTACTGCGGTTTATGCCTGTCCCTGATCGGCGGTGGATTCTGTCCTGTTCTGAGTTACGTGACCTGACTACCGTCTGTACCTGATCCTCGGATTCGTTCCAGCTCTGTGTGGATCTTCTTTTCCTGTTCTGTCTGCCCACGGAGGCCTGCGCTATCGAGTCTGGCTTCACCATCCTGCCTGCCTATTCGTCTGAAACTACTGCTCTCTCTGTGCTTAAAATAAACACCTGTTCACTTGCAATTGAATCTACCTCTGTTCGTTACTGCCGTGACAAGACTGGCTGCGAAATAATTTTTGCTGCCGCTAGGGTGCGTCTAGATTTCTAGGCTACTCCAGGTTCAATGGACAGAAAAGACAGTCCAAATGGGGAACCAAAGCAAAAACAGTAATCCAAAAATGTGATATCCAAAACACAGGGAAAAGGTCATAACAAGAAGCAGAAACAATGGCAATGGAAAGAACGCTCAGTAAGGTAAGGCAGGCAATACATCACAAAGTGTTAGTGGAAAGCATGGCTCTTTATATAACAAACAGGAAGTAACTGTAGAATAAATGTAGTGTGGTCAGTGTTCAGGCTAACTCTGCTGGTTGGAGGAAACAGATGTTACAATTCCATTATTTTAGAGAATGCTTGTAAAAATCCTGTGCTTGCTTGGAAAAAAATAATATCCTCAAGTAACAGTGTTTCTTATTTATTTGTACATTTTATGTCACACAAAGTCTGTTCTTACTGTTAATTGCCAATTGTTAAAATACATTGTTAAAATGGGTTAAATTTCAATTGCTTTCAAGTTGCAAAATAATAATAATAATAATAATATTAATGTAATTAAATTGTACGGGCCATTCACATTTTCATTGTTCTCTGATGACAATTAATTTTCACATGACATGCAATTAAACAGATAACACATTTCTATTTATGTGGATGGCCTGTGGATGTGGATGACCTTATGTGGATATAAATTTATTAGGGCCCAAGCCTTGAAAAGGCGAAGGCCCTATTGTTTTCCTAAGGATTATTCTTTATAATTAGGGCCCAAGCCTTGAAAAGGCAAAGGCCCTATTGTTTTCCTAAGGATTATTCTTTTTCTTTATAATTATTATTATTATTATTTTACTACCTTTTGGGCACTTTTGGGGGCCTTAACGTGCTCAAAAACTCTTGAAACTTTGCACACCTGTCAGAACCCGCGGCCATCAGGGCCACGCTGAAGCTGGTACCCGGGCGTGGCAGGGGGGCTCGACAGCGCCCCCTGGAACGCTGTTTGAACACTTGTCCATATATCAAACACGCTTGCATGTAATAATCTGAAACTCGGTACACTTATAGATCTCATCGGGCTGAACAACTTTCACGCTCTAAGTTTTACGTCAGCCCAACATGAAGTCGGTTATTATGGGTTGTTTGGAAAGTAATTTTCTATATTTTTCTTACGACTATTTGGGCAATTTTGGGGCCCTTAACGTACTCAAAAACTCTTGAAACTTTGCACACAGGTCAGAAACCGCGGCCATCAGGGCCGGGCTGAAGCTGGTACCCGGGGCGTGGCAGGGGGGCTCGACAGCGCCCCCTGGAACGGGGTCCGAAAACTTGGTCCATAAATCAAACACGCTTGCATGTAATAATATGAAACTCTGTACACATATAGATCTCATCGGTTCATATATCCTTTGTACTTTTACTTTTTACCCCAGCCCAACAGGAAGTCGGCTATTATGGTTTGTTTGGAAGCGTATGCCCCTGGACTTCGATATACTCCTCCTAGAGAATTCAACCAATCGCCACGAAACTCGGTCAGCATGATGTCAAGACATTGAGGATGAAAAATTCCCAGGGATATTTGATATCTCGAACGGTTTGGCCGTGGCGAGGAAACAAATTTATGGCGAATAATGGAAACAGGAAGTGTGTTATAACTTCTGCATACATTAACTGATCTTGATGAAACTTCAGCAGTGTGTTCGGTGTAAGTGTCCGATCACATGGATGTGACTATTGTGAGTCAAAGTTATAGCGCCACCAACTGGCAGCAGGAAGTGTGTCACTTCCTAAATGCTTTGAAATCACCCTCTTATTTTTACCCAATTTGCTTCAAACTTTATGTGTATAATGTAAACACACAGCAGATGTAGACCTGAGAAAGGATTATTGATATCTTAGATACTGTTGCCGTGGCAACGCATCAAACTTTAATATTCTTGTTTGATGCTTTTAATGTTCTGAGCCAATATGGCAAGCCGTTTTAACATTTAATCATTTTAACCTACTAGTCTCTATTTTCATGCTACTAGTACTTATTTTTTAGATACTAGTATCTATTCCATTAAGTACTAATACTTATTTATTTGTGACTAGTGCTTATTCTTTAGTACTAGTGCCTATTCTTTAGATCAGGGTTTCTCAAACTCTGTCCTGGAGGGCCACTGTCCTGCAGAGTTTAGTTCCAACCCTGATTAAACACACCTACCTGTGAATTTCTAGTGATCCTGAAGACCTTGATTAGCTTTCTCAGGTGTGTTTGATCAGGGTTGGAGCTAAACTCTGCAGGACAGTGGCCCTCCAGGACCGAGTTTGAGAAACCCTGCTTTAGATACTAGTGCTCATTCTTTAGATATTCTTTTGAATGCGTATTAGTAGCTAATGAATAAGTACTGGCATCTATTTAATAGGTACTAGTATGTAATGACTTAGAACTAGTATTTATTGAATAAATACTAGTATCTAATAATAGGTACTAGTCTCTAAAGTATCATTTTCTCTCTCTCTCTCTCTCTCTCTCTCTCTCTCTCTCTCTCTCTCTCTCTCTCTCTCTCTCTCTCTCTCTCTCTCTCTCTCTCTCTCTCTCTCTCTCTGAGCCAATATGGCAAGCCGTTTTAACATTTAATCACTTTAACCTACTAGTCTCTATTTTCATGCTACTAGTACTTATTTTTTTAGATACTAGTATCTATTCCATTAAGTACTAGTACTTATGCATTTGCGACTAATGCTTATTCTGTTTAGAATATTCAAAGTGCTTATTCAATTTGTATGCTTATTTATATTTTCAGAGCAGAAAATCCGATTTTTCTGCTTATTCAATATTGCATCTAAAATGTAAGTGACTTGACGTGTGTGTGTGTGTGTGTGTGTGTGTGTGTGTGTGTGTGTGTGTGTGTGTGTGTGTGTGTGTGTGTGTGTGTGTGTGTGTGTGTGTGAGAGAGAGAGAGAGAGAGAGAGAGAGAGAGAGAGAGAGAGAGAGAGAGAGAGAGAGAGAGAGAGAGAGAGAGAGAGAGAGAGAGAGAGAGAGAGAGAGAGAGAGAGAGAGAGATTGTGTCTGTTACAGTGACAAGAGTTTAACCCTTTAAGTCCTTGTCTTTTTGGATATATATCTTTTTTTATTAAAAAAAATGTGCATGCAACCCATATATTTTAAATGTATTGTTTGCTTTAAATTAAATTAAGATTGTATGTTTGGTAATTGAACCTAAATAAATTTAAAATGAATGTGCTATATTTCAGATCCATATATTTGTTTTCCTTCATTTTAATCAACACTAACTTTATTCTCATCTGAATTATAAATAACTTATTTCTGTATAAAATAAAAAATCCTGAATAATCCAGACCAACCAGAGCGCACTATTTCTACAACATCATCAGTGCTGAAGCGGAACTACCAGAGCCGTTCGGCAGATAGCGAGCAGATATTTTGTGTCACGTCGTGCACAATAACCCTAAAGGCACCAGGGTGGCTGTCAGGATACAGGCTCGGAGACAGAGGTAAGTGAATAAACATAAACTTTATTTTGTCACATGCAAGGTGAGTGCTCAAGGTTTTCAGGTGTTCAGAGGTGAATTGGAGGAGGACGCTTTGGCGTGAAGGTTTCCAGGTGAGCAGATCCTCTTCAGTGTGATTTCCATCAAACTAAACTCAGTTCAGTAATACTTGCTTTCTTTCTTTTTGGTCATCCGTTGGCGAACGAGATTCAGGACGTGTACAAGGATTCAGGACACGGCAGGGACCATGGAGCGGATCCTGAGGACATCAGAACATGGACAGAGGTTAGTATTCTTTAGGTGAGTATACGTTACGTTCTTTGGTGCTGGATGACACGGAGGGTTTCTGGGTGACTGGTTAGGGTATGTTCCTGTTGGAGGCTTGACAATGACTGAGAGTGATCTGGGTGTTTTTATACCGGGATGGATGTGACTACTAATTGTGAACAGGTGCAAGGTGATTAGTAATCTGGAGAGAGTGATCGTTGTGGTGAATGAGTGATCGTTGTTGGTGAATGCTGGAGATTCTGATTGACTCCTGACATTACCCCTCCCTCCAGAGTCCGCGCCAGCGGACCATGGACCTCGACGTCGTGGGGGTCTACCTCTGGGCCGTGGTGCAGGCTTCTCAGGATGTTGAGCATGGAAATCTAGGAGCAGACTGGGATCAAGAATGTTATTTCGGGGTACCCAACTTCTTTCTTCTGGTCCATACCCCTCCCAATCAATGAGATACTCCAATTTACCCCCTCGACGTCGAGAGTCCAATACCTCCTTTATTAAATAAATGGGGTCTGGTTCAATGGGTGGTACCGGGGGGTTATCTTATGACTGAGTGAGGTACAGGTGGATGATGGGGTTTCAACAGGGAAACGTGAAACGTGGGATGGATCCGATATTCTGGGGGCAGACAAAGTTGGTAGGTGACTGGATTGATCTGTTTAACAATGGGGAATGGCCCGATGTACTTGGGATTTAGCTTGCGACATGGTTGACGTAACCGGATGTCTCTCGTAGAGAGCCAGACAAGCTGTTCGGGTCGGTATTCCAGGTTTGGGCGGCGGCGAGCATCAGCGAAGTGCTGTTGACGATTGACAGCTTGTTGAATGTGCTGGTGGGTTTGATTCCAAACTTCTTCGCTCTCTTGAAACCACTTATTCACTGCGGGTACCTCTGATGGCTCACCGGACCATGGGAAGAGCGGGGGTTGGTAACCAAGGATGCATTGGAAAGGGGTTAACTGCGTGGATGACTGTCTGAGAGAGTTTTGTGCATATTCTGCCCAGATGAGATAACGACTCCAGATGTTTTGATTGGAGTGACAGAATGTGCGCAGGAATCGCCCGATGTCTTGGATTTTCCGCTCGGTTTGTCCATTGGTTTGTGGGTGGTATCCTGAAGATAGACTCAATGTCACATTCATAAGATTGAAGAAAGCTCGCCAGACTCGGGAAATGAACTGGGGCCCTCTGTCAGAGACTATGTCTTCTGGGAGACCGAAATTGCGGAAAACATGTTCCATCAATAACTCGGCGGTGACAAAGGCCGTAGGGAGTCCTCTCAAAGGAATTAGCTTGCATGCTTTTGAGAATCGATCGATGGCTACTAGGATGCAGGTGTTCCCCTCAGACATAGGGAGATCGGTGACGAAATCAACTCCAATGTGTGACCAGGGTCTATGTGGAACAGGCAGGGGTACTAACTTTCCCACCGGAAGGTTTCTTGGAACTTTGGACATGGCACAGGGAATACAACCTTGAATGAAACTCGTGATATCGTGTTGCATGTTGGGCCACCAATACTTTGCTTGAAGGGTTGCTATAGTCTTGTTTATGCCCGGATGACCAGTTCCCACCGAAGAATGAGCAGAAGCAATTAAAGAGTTACGGAATTCTTCAGGCACATAAATCTTTTCGGGAGGACATCCTGGGATTCTAGGTTGCTGTCGAGACAATTCTAGAAGTTGATCATTAATTTCCCACTGGATGGGATTAACAAACAATCTCTCGGGTAAGATGGTTTCTGGTTCTTCCACTGGGGTTTCTGAGGCATAGAGTCGAGAGAGAGCGTCGGCTCTAGTATTCTTGGAGCCCGGGCGATATGATATCTTGAAGTGAAAACGTGTGAAGAACAATGCCCATCTGGCCTGGCGTGGATTGAGTCTCTTAGCATCTCTCAGATATTGGAGGTTCTTGTGGTCTGTAAGTACTAGGAATGGATGCTTTGCTCCCTCTAACCAATGTCTCCACTCTTCCAGGGCAAGTTTCACTGCTAGAAGCTCTCGATTCCCAATGTCGTAGTTGGCTTCAGCTGGAGATAACTTCTTGGAAAAGAATGCGCATGGCAAGGGTTTGGAGGAAAGTTCAGAGTATTGTGATAGAATTCCACCGACCCCGCTGGTGGAGGCATCGACTTCTACCACAAAGGGTTTCTCAGGGTCTGGGTGATGTAGCAGTGGTGCAGTTGTGAAGGCGGTCTTTAGGGAATTAAACGCAATTTCAGCTTCTGGGGTCCAGAGCAACGTCTTTGGTTTTCCTTTCAACAAGGAGGTCAAAAGAGCTGTGAGAATACTGTACTGTTGAATAAACCTTCGATAGAAATTTGCGAAGCCTAGAAATCTCTGGAGTTCTTTAACTGACTGGGGAATGGGCCAAGACAGGATGGCTTCAGTTTTGCGCTTATCCATTTCAACCCCTCTGTCACTAAGGATGTAACCCAAGAAATCGACAGTGGTCTGATGAAAGATACATTTCTCAGCCTTTAGGAACAGGGTGAAATCTCGGAGTCTTTGAAGTACCAGAGATACATGTCGTTGGTGTGCAGCAGGATCTTTTGAGTAGATCAGAATATCATCAATGTACACTAGTACAAACTTTCCCAGGAAATCTCTGAGAACCTCGTCCATGAAACTCTGGAATACAGAAGGAGCGTTGACCAGACCATACGGCATGACGAGGTATTCGTAGTGTCCTGCAGGTGTTATGAAAGCTGTTTTCCACTCATCTCCTTCTCTAATCCTGATTAGGTTTGTAAAGATTCTGGGGATCTAATCCATGGGGAATTTGCATATCATAATTAATAATTGGTAATTAATAATTATTCATACATGTTTGGATTAGATCAGTCTTACATGTTAATAAATTTAATCTCCCTCTAAGGGAGAATCTGTCATTTTACCTACATGCATACATGTGAATCTTTTCATTTTAAGACAAGTTGATTGCCGTTAATTACACAGATCACATCTTGCAAACTAGGCAAAATTAATTTAGCTCAATTGTCAGAATAGTATTGTGGGGTTTCCCCAATATCATCTTACTTTATAGGATTGCAGGAAACGCAATTCTCTGGCCAGAAGAATTGGGCTTCCTGCCCCATAATGAGTACTCTTTAAAATATTATTTAAATAATTAATACGTAAAGCTTGTAGCATAAGATCTTTTGGCACTTAAGAGACTTGAGAATGAGCAAAGAGAATGAATCAATCAGTCACATGAATATCATGATTTAATAAAGGCATGTTCAATTCAATTCAATTCAATTCAAGTTTATTTGTATAGCGCTTTTCACAATACACATTGTCTCAAAGCAGCTTTACAGAAAGTGCATTTCAGAAATGTACAAAGAAAAATACAGTTAGTTAATCATGTATAAATTTAGGCATAACATATCGCCGGTGTTTAGTCGTCTCTTCACAGGCGTCGAGTCGTCTCTCCACAGGCGTTTAGTCGTCTCTCCACCGGCGTTTAGTCGTCTCTCCACAGGTGTTGGGGCATCTGAAGTCTTCGTGAGAGGCTGGATACAAACTGGAGCTGACGAACGCTATTTACCTCGGGACTAGCGTCGCGAGATAACAGCAGAAAGACAGATGGGAAATAATTAGCATAGCTGATGTTCATAATATTAATGCATTCGAACTGATTCAGAAGTAGTATAAAAGGTAAGCATTAAGTGAATGCTTGGTTAGAGAGATGCGTCTTTAATCTAGTTTTAAACTGGGACAGCGAGTCTGAGTCTCGAACAATATCAGGAAGGCTATTCCAGAGTTTAGGAGATAAATGTGAGAACGCCCTCCCTCCTTTAGTAGACTTAGATATCCTAGGAATGACCAGAAGCCTTGAATTTTGTGATCTTAAAGAGCGCGATGGATTGTAGGGCGATAGAAGGTCTGTTAAATACACAGGAGCTAAACCATTTAGAGCTTTATAAGACAATAGTAATACTTTGTAATTGATACGGAACTTAATAGGTAACCAGTGTAGAGATGATAAAATTGGTGTTATATGATCATATTTTCTTGATCTAGTAAGAACTCTAGCGGCTGCATTTTGCACTAACTGAAGCTTGTTTATTGAGGATGCAGGACAACCAGCTAATAAAGCATTACAGTAATCTAGTCTCGAGGTCATGAATGCATGAACTAACTTTTCTGCATCTGAAACAGATAGCATGTTACGTAGCTTAGCAATGTTTCTAAGGTGGAAAAAGGCTGTTCTTGTAACATATGAAATATGATTTTCGAAAGTCAAGTTGCGGTCTAGTATAACACCCAGGTCTTTTACTGTAGTGGATAAAGTAACAGGACATCCTTCTAAATTAAAGTTGTATTGTAAGGGATTTTGTGGGTAGTTTTTTGGACCAATAAGTAATACCTCCGTTTTATCTGAATTTAATAGCAGGAAATTACACGTCATCCAGCATTTTATATCTTTTAGACACTCTGTCAAGTTAGATAAGTTAGTGTTTTCATCTGGTCGTGATGAGATATATAATTGAGTGTCATCAGCATAACAGTGAAAATTAATTCCATGTTTTCTTATAATATTACCAAGTGGCAGCATATATATTGAGAATAGCAGAGGGCCTAGGACAGATCCTTGCGGCACTCCATAGTCTACTGATGTTATCTTTGATTTTTCCCCATTTAAACAGACGAAATGGTAACGGTCTGATAAGTACGATCTAAACCAGCTTAATGCCTGTCCCTGAACACCAGTGTAGTTTTGTAGTCGATCTAAGAGTATTTTATGATCTATAGTGTCGAACGCAGCACTAAGATCAAGTAGAACTAGTATTGAGATACAGCCTTGGTCAGAGGCTAAGAGTAAATCATTTGTAATTTTAACTAGCGCAGTTTCTGTGCTATGATGCGGTCTGAATCCCGACTGAAATTTTTCGTAGATATCATTTTCTTGCAAGAAAGAGTACAATTGAGCGGACACAATTTTTTCTAGTATTTTAGACATAAATGGAAGATTTGAGATGGGTCTGTAATTTGCTAGGTTATTTGGATCTAATTGCGGTTTCTTAATGAGAGGTTTTATTACTGCCAGCTTGAATATTTTTGGAACGTGACCTAAAAATAAAGACGAGTTAATAATATTGAGAAGAGGCTCTTCCACTACAGGTAACACTTCTTTCAGTAGTTTAGTGGGTATTGGATCTAATAAACATGTTGTTGGTTTAGATGCAATGATAAGTTTATTTAGTTCTTCCTGTCCTATAGTTGTAAAGCGGTGTAGTTGTTCTAGGGGGGCCATAATTGAGGCCGAGTCATAAGACACCATAGAGGATTGTACATTTACAATTGTGTTTCGGATGCTTTCTATTTTCTCATTGAAGTAATTCATAAAATCATTACTACTATATTGTAACGGAATATTTTGCTCTGGAGATGTCTGATTATTTGTTAGTCTAGCCACGGTGTTAAATAAAAACCTTGGATTATTTTGGTTATTTTCAATTAGTTTGCGGATATGCTCAGCCCTGGCTGATTTTAGAGCCCTTTTATAACGTGACATACTGTCTTTCCACGCGATTCTGAAGACCTCTAAATTAGTTCGTTTCCATTTACGCTCTAAGTTACGAGTTTCTCTCTTGATAGCATGCGTAGCACTGTTGTACCATGGTGTTTTAGTTTTCTCTCTAACCTTTTTTAATCTAATTGGTGCAACAATATCTAGTGTACTAGAGAAAATGTTGCTCATACTGCTAGTCATTTCCTCTAGTTCATCTGTTTGTTTGGGTTTACTGAGCAGCTGAGATAGATCAGGTAAGCTATTTGAGAATCTATCTATAGTGGTTGGAAGGATTGTTCTGCCTGGTCTATAACGTGGTGCAACATGACAAATTTCAGCAGTGCGTATTATGCAAGTTACCATGTAATGATCAGTGAGATCGTCACTTTGCGGTATAATATCTATATCGGTTGGATCGGTTCCATATGAAATAATAAAATCTAGTGTATGATTTAGACGATGAGTGGGACCACTGACGTTTTGCTTCACCCCAAAAGAGTTTAATAGATCTGTAAACGCAGCCCCTAACGCATCATTTGTATTATCTACGTGTATGTTAAAGTCGCCAATAATTATTGCTTTATCGACATTGACCAATAGGTCTGAGAGAAAGTCTGCAAAATCTTTTAGGACATCAGTATATGGCCCTGGAGGTCTATATACGGTAGCCAAGGCTAGAGATAATAAGGATTTCTTTCTTACATCTAAGAGCGTAACATTTAGCACAAGTACTTCAAACGAATTAAACCTATGACAAGTTTTCTGAGTAACATTAAGAATATCTCTATAGATTGTTGCAACACCGCCGCCACGACCGATCAGACGGGGCTCATGCTTATAACAGTATCCTGGTGGAGTAGACTCATTTAGACCGAAATAATCATTTGGTTTAAGCCAGGTTTCAGTAAGGCAAAGAACATCGAAATTATTATCTGTGACCATTTCATTTACAATAACCGCCTTAGGTGTGAGCGATCTAATGTTTAGAAGACCTAGCTTTAGAAATTGCTTTTGTTCACTGATATTTACATTTTCTGGTTTAATTACAATAATATTCTTGCTAGATCTTACAGTAGATTTGTTGTTTGGCTTCACTAAGCGAGGAATAGACACAGTTTCTATATAATGTTCTACATTGGTACTTATATCAATTAAGTTGGGACAGCAAAGACTATGATTTTGACTTTGACTTACTAGTCAGATGGTGTGTAGCGTCTTGGAGATGTTGTCCGACAGAACAGCCGCTCCGACTCTGCTGGGGTGCATGTCTACTTATATATTTACTACGTTACACGGGATATATATATATATATATATATATATATCGTGAGCGAAGTCCTTTGTGTGTGTAAGCGTCACGTGGTGTTTCTGGGCGCTCGTGTTGCGCGGCGGTTTCAAGTCTTTGAGTAACATTACCAATGAAAGTAGCTCGGCTACGTTTGTTTCACTTCGTGGAAGTAAACAGAGTCGACTATGGAAAACAAAACTTTGCCTTACAAAGAAAAGATATAAAGATCGGATCGGGTCTCCGAAGGAGACCACGAGATCGGGTTACATGGTGCAGCCTGGTGAAGAAGCGCGTGTCTCGCTTCCGCGTGTCACGTGCGCGCGTTCCTCCTTTCAGAGCGAGCGCGCGCGTTTAAAAGTCCTTGGTAGGTGGATTTGCTGAAGAGATATGCCACGCAGTGTTCCTTTCCTTCGTCGAGGGGAATTAAACACGGAGGCTTATCTAGACTGAAAAACACAAACTAAACTAGAAACACATAAAAGAAAGGCGAAAAGCTCGCCTAGAGACGAGACGTTACATTCTGACACCAGGACGAGCACGTAAGAGAATGGGCGGAGCTGCGCTCTTACATTTATCACCTTAGCGAAAACCCTCCCCTTCCTGTTCACTGGGCCAATCGGGGAATGGATGTTGCACGCGGGAATGGTGGTTTATTGTCCTTTGTTTGGGAGAACGTGCCCCTCGTGGTACAGGGGTGTGTTCAAAGAGGGTGTATAGTTTAACAGTTTGAATCTTCAATGGCGGTAAAACATATTAAAAATACACTTTACTTTATATCTCTGTGCATATTCAGATAGCCCGTTCCATGAGCATTTTAGAGGTGTCAAAAACATCAAATGAAAGTCAAAGGAAAAATACAGAGGTATTTAAAATGCATAAAGAAGGTATTTCTAATGTCTATTTATGCCGCGGCCAAACAAAGATATTTCACTGTGACATGGGGGAAAACACATACATTTAACAACATGTATTTAATGGTTTTTATGTCTTTAAACAACAGAAATGTCCGTCTCTTTGCTCAGAGACATTCTGCAACATTCCGATCAGTCATAAAACCTCGTAACAGGAAACCAAACTCGAACAATGTTAGCTTGGTTTGGGGGGAAGCTTCATGGTACGTGTGTGGTGTGGTGGAATGTGTGTGTGTGTTGTGTGGGTTTTTCCAAACTCCAGTCTCTTTAAAGACATTGGGCTTTTAGTTATTCAGCCAATGATTCATCCAAATACCCTACAGGTTGTATGCACTCCGTAGATCTAGTTTGGTGAATATTGTGGCTTCTCTGATCTGTTCAAGGGTTGCTGGAATGAGTGGCAAAGGATAACTGAACTTCACAGTGACTTGATTTAGGGCTCTGTAATCAATACAGGGTCTTAATCCACCATCTTTTTTGGACACAAAAAAGAAGCTAGCAGCTGCAGGAGATGTGGAAGGACGAATGTACCCCTGATCTAAGGCTTCCTTGATGTACTTTCTCATGGATTCTTGTTCTGGAATGGATAGGGAGTAGATCCTACCCTTGGGAAATCGTGATTCAGGAACCAGATCAATGGCACAATCCCAGGGCCGATGAGGTGGTAATTTGGAAGCAGTGACAGGATTAAAAACATCAGAGAACGAGGAATAACAGGTAGGAATGTTCGTGGACAGATTTTCAGTGGGACTTTCAATGGAAGTGGAACTTACAGTTATGGCTGGGGATCTTGAATCACTGGAAAAACTTGTGATTGGAACGTGATTTAGAGGACATGTACAGCCCCACTCCTTTATCTTTCCAGACTGCCAATCGATGGTGAGTTGATGGCGAATTAACCATGGTCGACCTAAGATCAATTCTGTTTGGCTATTTTGGAGAACAAACGGTTCAAACAGTTCTTGATGCGTATTTTCAACACATAATTGAATGGGGGTTATCTTTGTTGTGACATTTTCCTTATTAATCAACTCACCAGTCACGGCGTAAATGGAGTAGGACTTTGGAGTGTTGACTTCTGGGAGGTTGAGTTCTTTGCAGAGTTTTCCTGAGATGAAATTTCCCGCTGAACCAGAGTCGACGATGGCTGTCACAGATACGCAGATTTCTTGAGTTTTTATGATAACATGAATCGTGAGGGGTGCTGATACAATGGTGTGATCTAGAACTGAGCTTACCATCATTCTCCCTGGTCGAATTGGACAGTTAAGTCTGAAATGACCTTTGGCACCACAGTACATACACAGTTTCAGTTCTCTTCTACGAGTACGTTCTGTCTGAGAAAGTCGGAAAGTATCGACTTGCATCTCTTCAACTTGACTCTCGGATATAGAACTTCGTGTGCTCTGTTGTAGTGCAGAATGACAATCCAGATTATCTTTGTAACAACTCTGAGATCTTTGATGCACTCGTATAGCCTGCTGGATGAATTTCTCAAGTCCCAAGTTGTCATCATATATCGCCATTTGAAGACGCAGAGCTGGATTCAAACCACGGCGATAAACTGAGATGAGTGCCCTTTCATTCCATCCACTGTTAGAGGCTAAAGTGCGAAATTCCACAGAATAGTCAGAAACTGTTTTCTTCCCTTGACGCAGCTGCAACAGCTGTTCACCGAACGAGGAATCATCCACTGGGCGTCCAACACTTCCTTGAAATGCCTCACGAAATCTGTAACTGAAACTACCACGGATGATTCCTTCATCCACAACGCCTCAGCCCATCTCAACGCCGCTCCAGATAATTGCTGGATAATAAATGCCACTTTCGATCGTTCCGTAGGATATAGTTGAGCTTGTTGTTCCAGAGCAAGCGAACACTGTAACAGGAATCCTCCGCCCGACCAGAGAATGGCGCTGGGCGCGACGGGGAGCTTGCAAAGCAGGTGATCGAAGAAGCGGCGTTTACGGAAGTGCTCATCGAGGGAATCACTGGCGTTACCGTGGTAGCTGGTGTGGAACTTGTTGCAGCAACGGCAGGTTGTCTTGAATCCATCTTTTCTTCACCTCTTTCTGTTGTAAGTCAAGCCTTCTGTCAGGATACAGGCTCGGAGACAGAGGTAAGTGAATAAACATAAACTTTATTTTGTCACATGCAAGGTGAGTGCTCAAGGTTTTCAGGTGTTCAGAGGTGAATTGGAGGAGGACGCTTTGGCGTGAAGGTTTCCAGGTGAGCAGATCCTCTTCAGTGTGATTTCCATCAAACTAAACTCAGTTCAGTAATACTTGCTTTCTTTCTTTTAGGTCATCCGTTGGCGAACGAGATTCAGGAAGTGTACAAGGATTCAGGACATGGCAGGGACCATGGAGCGGATCCTGAGGACATCAGAACATGGACAGAGGTTAGTATTCTTTAGGTGAGTATACGTTACGTTCTTTGGTGCTGGATGACACGGAGGGTTTCTGGGTGACTGGTTAGGGTCTGTTCCTGTTGGAGGCTTGACAATGACTGAGAGTGATCTGGGTGTTTTTATACCGGGATGGATGTGACTACTAATTGTGAACAGGTGCAGGTGATTAGTAATCTGGAGAGAGTGATCGTTGTGTGGTGAATGCTGGAGATTCTGATTGACTCCTGACAGTGGCGGTGCCACCGGCTTTTTATATATATAAATAAATATAGCTGCGAGCAGCGATGAAGGGCCAAAGCCGGTGGCACCGCCACCCCGGTGCCTTTAGGTAACTAAAGGAACCGGGGTGGCGGTGCCACCGGCTTGGGCCCGTAATCGCTGCTCGCAGCTATATTTATTTATATATATTTATTATTTTACTACCTTTTGGGCACTTTTGGGGCCCTTAACGTGCTCGAAAACTCTTGAAACTTTGCACACGGGTCAGAACCCGCGGCCATCAGGGCCGGGCTGAAGCTGGTACCCGGGCGTGGCAGGGGGGCTCGACAGCGCCCCCTGGAACGGGGTTTGAACACTTGGTCCATAAATCAAACACGCTTGCATGTAATAATATGAAACTCGGTACACATATAGATCTCATCGGTTCATATATACTTCATGCTCTTACTTTTTACCCCAGCCCAACAGGAAGTCGTCTATTTAGGGTTGTTTGGAAAACGCATGCAATGGAATTCGATATACTCCTCCTAGAGAATTCAAACACATGGCACGAAACTCGGTCAGCGTGAAGTCAAGACACTGAGGATGAAAAATCACAAGGGGATTTTTGATATCTCAAACGGTTTGGCCGTGGCGAGGAAACGAACTTATGGTGAGAAACGTGAAACAGGAAGTGTGTTATAACTACTGCATACATTAACTGATCTTGATGAAACTTCAACAGTGTGTTCGTTGTAAGAGCCCGATCACATGGATGTGACTATTGTGAGTCAAAGTTATAGCGCCACCAACTGGCAGCAGGAAGTGTGTCATTTTCAAAATACTTTAATCACCCTCTTATTTTTACCCGATTTGCTTCAAACTTTATGTGTATAATGTAGACACACGCCAGATGTAGACCTGTGAAAGGATTATTAATATCTTAGATACTGTTGCCATGACAATGCATCAAACTTTAATATTCCTTTTTTTAAGCTTTTTCATGCTTTTTTATGCTTTCGGGCACTTTTGGGGTTCTTAACGTGCTCGAAAACTCTTGAAACTTTGCACACGGGTCAGAACCCACCGACATCAGGGCCAGGCTGAAGCTGGTACCCGGGCGTGGCAGGGGGGCTCGACAGCGCCCCCTTGAACGGGCCCGACAATTTGGTCCATATATCCAACACGCTTTACCCGATTTGCTTCAAACTTTATGTGTATAATGTAGACACACGCCAGATGTAGACCTGGAAAGGATTATTGATATCTTAGATACTGTTGCCATGGCAATGCATCAAACTTTAATATTCCTTTTTTTAAGCTTTTTCATGCTTTTTTATGCTTTCGGGCACTTTTGGGGTTCTTAACGTGCTCGAAAACTCTTGAAACTTTGCACACGGGTCAGAACCCACGGACATCAGGACCAGGCTGAAGCTGGTACCCGGGCGTGGCACGGGGGCTCGACAGCGCCCCCTTGAACGGGCCCGACAATTTGGTCCATATATCCAACAAGCTTTACCCGATTTGTTTCAAACTTGATGTGTATAATGTAGACACACACCAGATGTAGACCTGTGAAAGGATTGTTGATATCTTAGATGCTGTTGCCGTGACAATGCATCAAACTTCAATATTCTTTTTGGATACTTTTGAGACTCTCAGCGCACTTTTGGGGCCCTTAACGTGCTCAAAAACTCTTGAAACTTAGCACACGGGTCAGAACCTGGGGCCATCAGGGCTGGGCTGAAGCTGGTACCTAGGCGTGGCAGGGGGGCTCGACAGCGCCCCCTGGATCGGGGTCCGACATCTTGGTCCATAAATCAAACACGCTTGCATGTAATAATATGAAACTCAGTACACATATAGATCTCATTGATTCATATATCCTTTGTACTTTTACTTTTTACCCCAGCCCAACAGGAAGTCGGCTATTATGGTTTGTTTGGAAGCGTATGCCCCTGGAATTCGATATACTCCTCCTAGAGAATTCAACCAATCGCCACGAAACTCGGTCAGCATGAAGTCAAGACATTGAGGATGAAAAATTGCCAGGGGATTTTTGATATCTCGAACGGTTTGGCCATGGCGAGGAAACGAATTTATGGCGAATAATGGAAACAGGAAGTGTTTTATAACTTCTGCATACATTAACTGATCTTGATGAAACTTCAGCAGTGTGTTCGCTGTAAGAGTCCGATTACATGGATGTGACTATTGTGAGTCAAAGTTATAGCGCCACCAACTGGCAGCAGGAAGTGTGTCACTTCCTAAATGCTTTGAAATCACCATCTTATTTTTAACCAATTTGCTTCAAACTTTATGTGTATAATGTAAACACATGGCAGATATAGACCTGTGAAAGGATTATTGATATCTTAGATACTGTTGCCGTGGCAACACATCAAACTTTAATATTCTTGTTTGATGCTTTTGAGAATCTTAGCATGCTTGAAATTGCATGAAACTCGACAGACACAGGTATGCATATTGTTCAGATCAAGCTGAACAACTTTCTAATTTAAAGTCATTACCTCCGACCCTCAGAAAGTCAGATATTGTGGTTTGAATATGGTCATTTTCTCTCCCTCTGTCTCTGAGACTACTAGTACTTATTTTTTAGATACTAGTATCTATTCCATTAAGTACTAGTACTTATTCATTAGCGACTAGTGCTTATTCTTTAGATATTCTTTTGAATACGTATTAGTAGCTAATGAATAAGTACTGGTATCTATTTAATAGGTACTAGTATCTAATGACTTAGTACTAGTATTTATAGAATAAATACTAGTATATATTAATAGGTACTAGTATCTAAAAGGTCATTTTCTCTCTCTCTCTCTCTGAGCCAATATGGCAAGCCGTTTTAACATTTAATCATTTTAACCTACTAGTCTCTATTTTCATGCTACTAGTACTTATTTTTAGATACTAGTATCTATTCCATTAAGTACTAGTACTTATTCATTAGCGACTAGTGCTTATTCTGTTTAGAATATTCAAAGTGCTTATTCAATTTTTATGCTTATTTATATTTTCAGAACAGAAAATCCGATCTGCTTATTCAATATTGCATCTAAAATGTAAGTGACTTGATGTGTGTGTGTGTGTGTGTGTGTGTGTGTGTGTGTGTGTGTGTGTGTGTGTGTGTGTGTGTGTGTGAGAGAGAGAGAGAGAGAGAGAGAGAGAGAGAGAGAGAGAGAGAGAGAGAGAGAGAGAGAGAGAGAGAGAGAGGAGAGAGAGATTGTGTCTGTTACAGAGTTTAACCCTTTAAGGCCTTGTCTTTTTGGATATATATCTTTTTTTTTTATTAAAAAACAATGTGCATACAACCCATATATTTTAAATGTATTGTTTGCTTTAAATTAAATTAAGATTGTATGTTTGGTAATTGAACCTAAATAAATTTAAAATTAATGTGCTATATTTCAGATCAATATATTTGTTTTCCTTCATTTTAATCAACACTAACTTTATTCTCATCTGAATTATAAATAACTTATTTCTGTATAAAATAAAAAATCCCGAATAATCCAGACCAACCAGAGTGCACTATTTCTACAACATCATCAGTGCTGAAGCGGAACTACCAGAGCCATTCGGCAGATAGCGAGCAGATATTTTGATATTTTGTGTCACGTCGTGCACAATAACCCTAAAGGCACCAGGGTGGCGGTGCCACCGGCTTTTTATATATATATATATATATTTATATATAAATATAGCTGCGAGCAGCGATGAAGGGCCAAAGGCGGCGGCACCACCACCCCGGTGCCTTTAGGTAACTAAAGGCACCGGAGTTGCGGTGCCACCGGCTTGGGCCCGTAATCGCTGCTCGCAGCTATATTTTATATTTATATTATCTTTTTAGTATAGTGATTTTTATTTTATTTTATATTTAATAATAATATTTTTAACTCTAATTATACAAAATGAGGACAGAAATACATTACTGTTGTAAATTAAAATTGTACTTAAATTAAAACATTTATATTTGATAATAATTATAACAACAATTTTATTTTACACTAGGTAAGTTACATTACTAATGTTTATGTTGTATAACTACATTACAAATATATAGAAATACACAGTTTATCTTCCAGCTCATTTTTGTGGTCTGTGTTAGAAACTTGAACTGGATTGAACAGTTGATCAATTTTACAATAATAGCAAGAATATATATGTGATGGAGTGTTTTAAACTATGTTGATGACTCTTGTGACTTCTGTAAAGGTGAGAAGGAAATCATTTCTCATTTATTTTTCCATTGCACATATACAAAACTATTCTGGACTGATGTGGAACATTTAATAGCTACATTATATTATAGCTACAATAGCTAATTTTAATCTGAAAGTTTCATATTCCTAAAAATAAATGGTCTGACCCCAAACCACATTTCTCTCACTTTAAAAATCATTTCAAACTTTTTTTTTAATGTAGGTAAAAGGAAATTAGAGCCTATACCATATTGTGAGCAAATATGATACTGTTGCATAAAGTGGCACCCTTTACCTTTTCTATAAACCTATTATATATTAGATTGTTAGATTGTTGTAATTGATTATTATTGTATTGTACTTTGCACTGTGTTATTTATTTATTTAGTTTTGCTTTTCGTACCATAATATATTCATTGTAAACTCCAAATACAACTCACTCAAAAATAACTATTTAGTGTGGTAAACTCCAAATACAACTCACTCCAAAATAACTATTTAATGTGGAAAACATGTTAAAGATTATCAGACAGGCTGTCAATTAATTAGCCTGCCTTGAGCTGGATGCTGATTTCTTATTCTTTTTCTTGTTCTGGTTTTATAATTCCTAAATTAGAGTTAAAACTGAGAGTGTGGCATGATAAATCAGAGTTCACTCAAAGTTTGCTCTTTTTAGTTTTTGAATTCTATTTTTTTGGAAGAGGAGAACAGAGAAAGAGCCTTAAAAATGTAGGTTGCAAGGCACAGCTGCACCATATCACAAAGCTTTTTCTAAGCACAGGATATTAAGTGTTGAATCTCTTATATGTTACCTTTAATGAAGAATTTTATATAGCTGCCTTGAGACTTGACAAAACACAGGCAAAATATCACGTTTTTAAAGACTGTTTGACAAGTATGTCATAGGCACTGTGCCTGTTCCCTGAATTACTTTTGAGAACTAGAAAAAAAATATATTACACTAGAAAAATGGGGGAAAAATACCAAGCAATAATAGTGCACATTGCGTCCAGATCTTTGATAGACGCCTGGACAGACACCAGACAACACTGTTGGTTTTAATTATTAAATATTTCTGGTCTGCTGGAACCTAAACAAATGATTACAGAAACTATATCAGCTCCAGCAAGATACATCTTATAATGAAACTGTTCTAGCACCACAGGATGATGAGACCCAAGTTACCAAAGATATTAAAAAGAAAATGATTACCAGCTAGCCACAAAATACCTTTCTTGACATTCATTCTTGACATGGGAAAGTTGAAATAACAATAAAAAAGCAAATGCAGCTGAGAGAGAATGAAGGGCACTATCTGTCACTTTTGAGTGATTTATTGCCCTATGATTGACCACGCCCCCTTTTCCCACGCTTAGCTCCGCCCCCTTTCCCCACGCTTAGCCCCGCCCCTTTTCCCACGCTTAGTCCCGCTCCATTTTCCCACGCTAGACCCGCCCCCATCCCTCCCACTTCCGGTCTGTCATGTGACCGTGGGAATTCCCCCACGGTACGGAACCCCTCCCATCCGACCCGGTTCCGGAACCCCTCCCATCTGACCCGGTTCCGGACCGTGGGCATCTGCTGTACACCTGTTACGGGCACCTGTCTTGTTCAATGTAAAAATGTTCAAAATGATGGAAAAACATTCAAAACAATACATTTTCAATCCTTTTAAGAAGGATGACAGAAAACAGTGATAGGTTTAGTGTTTTTTATATTAACATGTAGTGATTAAAACCATTAAGTCATTTTACATCTTTAAAACAAAGTATTGTTCCATTTTACATAAAACATCTGCTTTAAAAAAGTGTTTTCAATCACAATAATAACTAAAACAGTGTGTATTAAAATTATATCAAGTAAATAGTTGTATTCTTAATAAAAATTGTATCAAGCAATAGATCTATTTTCTAACATATATTCGAGCAAAAGTAGTAGTTTCACAATGACAGCGCTTAAAGGCGTATAAAAGGCTGTATAAAGTTTAAAATACACATATCTTTAGTGTTATTACACATTTTTTAAATTAAAACATATTAAACTATGTAGATATTAAAACTACATTGTGTTAAAAATCATGTTTAAAACAATGAAATAAAAAAGCGCGTCTTAGCGGTCACCATACACTTGTAAAATGTTAAAAACGTTTAGACATAAAAAAATAAATAATTAATACATTATTAAATATAATTCAATAATTAAATAAATAAAAGTTTTATATTGTGTTTTCTTAAAGTTATCAAAATGTTTTAGCATTAAAAACATCTAAAACAGCGTGTATTAAATTATATCATACAAATAGAACTAATTACTATATTTGAAGATGTACTTTTTTCACAATTACCTAGTGTTTAAAAGTATTAAAACAATTTATATCATTAAGATACTATCGTCTTTAGTGTTCATACACTTAAAACATTAATGAAAAAGTTTAAGTGTTTTCTTAAAGTTATTTTCTTAAAGTTATCAAAATGTTTTAGCATTAAAAACATCTAAAACAACGTGTATTAAATTAAATCATACAAATAGAACTAATTACTATATTTGAAGATGTACTTTTTTCACAATTACCTAGTGTTTAAAAGTATTAAAATGTTGTATAAAGTTTAAAATACACATATCTTTAATGTTTTTTACACATTTGTAAAATGTTAAAATGCATTTTCTAAAATTAAAACATTAAACAAATATTAAAACATATCAAAACTTTATGTTAAAAACCACAATCTTAAAAACACATACATACATACATTTTAAAAAACTGACTTACGTTTTTACATCCTGTCTTGTTATCCAGTTTAAAGATTTAATCCAACTCCAAAGATTTAATCCGTCACCAAGGGTATAGATCCATCTCTCCAAAGATATTAATCCCACCGTAATGGTATTTCCAAAACTTTAGAGATTTTAATTCCAAAAGTTGTGTAAATGTAATTTCCCGGGAGCTCCGCGAAACACGTCCGAACACACCTCAGACAATCCGTGAATGACATTAGCAACCGAATGTACAGGAGCCTGACGCAAGCTCCACCCCTAGACCCCTCCCACACCTAGACCCCACCCACGTCAGGTGTTGATGCGTGAGAAAAAATAACAACAGATTCCCACACTCAGGGTCCTCGTGACCGTTCAGCTCATAAAACCCCTCCCCTCCCCATTTATGGCTTGGCACACACAGCGTGGGATTTTCCCACGATAACCAGGCCCCGTTTCTCCACCCACTTCCGGGGGTGTCATGTGACTGTGTGAATCCCCAAACCCTCCCTTAGGGGTGTGAACACCTGAAGAGTGGCGGGGTGGAGGTGTCACCCCACAATTACTAGTTCTCAATGTGAAAATGTTCAAAATGATGGAAAAAACATTCAAAACAATATGTTTTCAATCTTTTTAAAGAAAATGTATAATAAGGACATAGTCAGAGATGAGTTTAGTGTTTTTTATTAAAGACTTTTCATACATTTCAAAACAATGTGTTAAAAAGTATAATTTTTCTTAAAGTTATCAAAAAATGTGACATTGTTAAAATAGCTGTGTTACTTTTTAAGATGTTAAAATGTAATTTAAAACGTTTTTCAGTAAACAAGTTAGAGTTTTTACCTTCACACAGTAATTGTAAGATTGTTCAAAACTGTTTTCAAACACACCATAATATTTAAACTACATGTTTAAAATCATATTAATACCTTAATACCTTACATTTTTACAAACCGTTTTGTTGAAAAATAACGAAAACTTTGGTTTGCAAAAAGATCCCATGTGTATTTTCTCAAAAGTTTAGAACAATTTGCTAAAAAGTATACATTTTCTTAAAGTTATCAAAAAATGTGGTAGTGTTAAAATGATATCAGACAAATAGTTGTGTTTTGTAACATACTTTTTAAGATGTTAAAAAGTCATTTAAAACAAGTTTTTAAAACAAAAGGAGAGTTTTTACCTTAAAATTGTTAAAACTGTTTCAAACACACCATAATTGTCAGGGTTGCTGCAGGTAGCTGAAGACGAGGACACGGGAGCTTCAATATAATATTTTTAATTAACAAAATGAAACTTCCAAAATCAAACAAGAACAAAACTCCAGGAATTCAGGGTTAACCCTCTGAGGTCGGCCGTCACGGGGGCGTGATGAGCTCACTTTTTTCCTTATCAGTGCAAAAGAGACTCAAATTACTCTGTTGATTTTTATCTTACATTTAAGTGTTGTACATCATTAGATCCTGTTTAGTTTCTATTTTTTTTAGGGTACTCACAATAAAAACAAAGTGTTGTGCTTTTCGTCAAATAAAGAATAATAAACATGATGCGCGTTTTACCTTCTCTCCGTCAGTGAAGTCCATTCTGAAACGCGTCCGAAAAAATAACTGTAACTCTGTTAATACTTGTCACAGAGATACGAGAGATGTATCTTTATGAAGCTGAGATTCTCTTCTTTTAAATGAAGTAAGCTACTAAAAAAAATTATATTTCCAGTTTATGTAATCCGTTTGAAACCAAGGAGAGTTACAGTTGTTTCGTTCTCCCCTCATTATCATTAATCAGCTCAGATCGCCACACCCCCAGCGCTTTTCACATGGTAAAATAGGTGATCTATGCATCGCACACGCGGCACGCCCCGCGATTAAGCCACAAAAACATGAAGCTTCTTCATCAGATCATTCACTGTTAGTTCATCGCGTTTGGAGGATGGCAGCAGCACGCTACTCCGACAGAGAGGCCCTTCAGATGATTCTGGACAGTGATGACGAATTCACATTTTCTTCGGAGGAAGATTGCAATTCGGACGACGAAAAGGCTGCATTTTCAAGAACGAATTGATCCAACCGAGGATAGAAGTTCGGAGTAAGTTTTTTAGTGTTATAATTCGTTTTCTTATCATATAGAGCTCAAATGAATTTTATATTTTGCCTAGTTTTGGCTAGCTTTTGACATAGGAAATACCTCACAATATCCCTAACATTGTATGCTCGTGTAAACTTTTTAAATGTGATATTCTCTGAACATATTTGTATATAGCATACATATTTTTCACTCAGTTTTGATTAGTTTATGACACTGATTATCATGCTAAATAGCCTACTGCCTTATGTGTAGTGCATTTTGTTCGAGAATAACTTCTAGGTTATGTGATTGAGATAAATATATTTCAGACTCCGGTAAAATACGTGATACTGTCTAAATACAATATATTTTATATATAAATGTTCAGTTTTGGTTAGCCCATGACTTATCATGCTAAAATAGCCTACTGCCTTAGCCTATGTGTAATGCATTTTTTGGGGAATAACTGCTAGGTTATATGTGATATTTCAGACTCTGGTAAAAACGTGATAGATTCTGTCTAAATACAATATGTTATATATAAATGTTCAGTTTTGTTTAGCCTATGACACTTTATCATGCGTAAATACTTGTTTGTGAATACAGGTGTAATGTTTGAAATGTAAGTTAGTGATGTGTCGTTCGTTCGCGAACAATCCGTTCATTGTGTAGCCTATCCCTAAATGCGTGCTGTCTATATGGGCCATAGATACTCGCAAATGTTCAGTTTTAGTTAGCCTATGACACTAATTATCATGCTTACTGCCTTATGCACTGTGAATACAGGTGTAAATGTTTGAAATGTAGCGATGTGTCGATCGCGAACGATCCGTTCATTGAGTGTACATAATAAATGCGTGCGTTCTATATGGGCCATCAACAGATACTCTGTTGTATACATAATGTATGTGTGGCGAGGGGGGCGTGGTTCAGCGAGGTGTGTAGCGGGAGAGCAAGCGTGAAGCCGAGCGGTGAGTAAGTGGGTCAAGTTCAAATGAGTAACACCTGTTTGTGATTTCAGTGATTGGCGTGATGAGACCGCATATAAGCGGGCCGTGCTGACAGCGGTTTGAGAGAGAGACTGGAAGCTCGTGCATGCTGTCCTTTGTGTCTACAGATTGTCCAGCCGTAACCAGTGGAAAGAGTGTTGCTTCACCGGCATCCTGAGAAACTGTAGCCAGCGGAAAGAGTCTTCTTTTTCATGTGGATTGAGTGTTTGATTTTGAGTTTATTGTGAAGGCGCCAGAGAGTGCAGTGAAAGATTATCATTAATAAAGGTGCATGAGCTTCACTCTTCGCCGATCCTGAGTTTTCTTCCATCACCCCTATACGAACAATTGAGTTATATCACAGTATGCTAACAGTTATTTTGTTTTGTTTTTAGGAATGTGGCATCATGCTCTCCTTCTCCAGCACCTCGCAGAGGGACACGCAGGTCTCGTTCAGTTCTCAGTGCGATCGAGAATAATACTGAGTAAGTGCATAGACGTAATATCGTTTACATCGTCATAATGTAAAAGTTCCTATTATTGTGTGAAATTAATCCATGGTAATTAGTGATTGATAAGCGTAATAATAATACAGTTTCTTTGATTGTGTTATCAGCATGCATTCTATATGGGCCATCAACAGATGTTGTTGTTGTTGTTGATACTTTATTGATCCTTTGCAGGAAATTATATTGTCACGGCAGCTTTAACACTCAATAACAAAACATAATACAAAAAAAACAATAATACCTATATAGAATATTCAGTAACCGATGCATATTCAGTACAGAATATTCAATAACTCTGTTGTATACATAATGTATGCTAACAGTTATTTTGTTTTGTTTTTTAGGAAATTGGCTGCATCACGTTCTCCTTCTCCAGCACCTCGCAGAGGGACACGCAGGTGTCGTTCAGTTCTCAGTGCGATCGAGAATAATACTGAGTAAGTGCATAGACGTAATATTTTACAGATGAAATGTAGCCTAATTGTGTTTACATCGTCATAATGTAAAAGTTCCCATTCTTGTGTGAAATTACAAATATGTCTTTTTTAAATCCATGGTAATTAGTGATTGATAATGATAATAATACAGTTTCTTTGATTGTCTTATCAGCATGCTCACACTTTTTCTTTCTTCTTTTTTTATAACAGATGTGACAATGTCCAAGCACCAGTTCCGAAGAGAGCCAAGGCAAACAAGCAGACGAGCAACATGCAGTCCACGCTGTCATGGAAAACAGAGACCGATGTTGACATGGTTCCACAGACACTGCGATTTCTTCCTGCACGGGAAACTGGACCGCAACTGAGCTCTGTAGACTCGCATTCGCCCATGAGTCTATTCAAACAGTTTTTTAAACCTGCGGTAGTTTTTTTTTAGTATTCTTTGAATAAAAATATTTTTTTTATAAAAAAAACAAGTTTGGTATTTTTATGTTTGTTTTTTTGAAAGGATGTGTTAAGTGATAGTAATGACTTTAAGTCTTTACATTCTTAGGAAAGAACTTAAATTCTATTTTGAATAAATGCTGTTCTTTTTAACTTTTTGTTCACCAGTGAATCATTCTTTGTTCAGGCTGCCTCAAAGCACCTTGATGGCCCATTAGCCATTGGGGGAGTGTCTTTAGTCTTCCCAGGTGTAAATCACATTAATATTCATGGGCATTAACACTCCCACGCATACAGCACTGCTGACCCAAAAACTGATGTAAGAAATTCAAATCGTTATATTGATGTTTCTGAAAGAGTGGTCAGAATGATTTTCACTTCATTTTGAAGTAAAAATTCTAGCCTACAAGAATAGTAACTCAAAAGTATTGTGGACAACTATTCATTATGTGTTAAATGGCCTTATTGCAGTGACATTTTTTTTTCCAAAACGTACTAACCACGCATATTATTTTTTTTCTATAAAATGCAAACAAGTACATCAATTTTGCTCACATATTATTGTAGCAGAGTTTGTGCTGAATACAGCAAATTTATATGTTGGCAAATGGTATGTTTTAAGTAGCTGAAATAAGCACAAATGTCAGGGCATACCAAAACACCGAAAGAGCCCCAAAACAGCTCAGACCTCAGAGGGTTAACACACAACCATGCATTGACGACGATCGACAAACACTGAGGGAAAACACAGGGTTTAAATGAACTGAACCAAATGAGATAATTAACTGAAAACAGGTGCAGAAAATTGGACACAAACGAGGAGTGGGAAAACTAACAGGACTAAACCAAAAATCACACAAGACAGGGGAAGACAAGATCACAAAAGATAACTAAACACATAGAATCGTGACAGTACCTCCCCCCTCCCCGAAGGCGCGTCCTCGCGCCGTATAACATCCAAAGGGGTGGGAGGGTGGGCGCCCTGGAGGCTGACGAGGGCATGGTGCAGGTCCAGGAAGCCTCCAGGGCGGAGCAGGCTGTGGGCGTGGCCACGGCGGTGCAGGTTGTGGGCGTGGCCACGACGGAGCAGGCTGTGGGCGTGGCCACGACGGTGCAGGCTGTGGGCGTGGCCACGACGGTGCAGGCTGTGGGCGTGGCCACGACGGTGCAGGCTGTGGGCGTGGCCAAGGCGGAGCAGGCTGTGGGCGTGGCCAAGGCGGAGCAGGCTGTGGGCGTGGCCACGACGGTGTAGGCTGTGGGCGTGGCCAGGGCGGAGCAGGCTGTGGGCGTGGCCAGGGCGGAGCAGGCTGTGGGCGTGGCCAGGGCGGAGCAGTCCCTTCGGGTGGCCACGGCGGTGAGGACCCTTCGGGTGGCCACGGCGGTGAGGACCCTTCGGGTGGCCACGGCGGTGAAGACCCTTCGGGTGGCCGTGGTGGTGAAGACCCTTCGGGTGGCCGTGGCGGTGCAGGCTCTTCGGGTGGCCACGGCGGTGAAGACCCTTCGGGCGGCCGTGGTGGTGAAGACCCTTCGGGTGGCCACGGCGGTGATGACCCTTCAGGCGGCCGTGGTGGTGAAGACCCTTCGGGTGGCCATGGCGGTGAGGACCCTTCGGGTGGCCATGGCGGTGTTATTTTTTCAGGTCTCCATGGATCTTTGGCCGGCCACGGCGAAGGCGTATAGCGCCCCCCCAAAATTTTCTTGGGGAGGACAGGCTCAGGATCGGGAACTGACTTGACATCAACGGGCTCTGGCTCTGGCGCTGGGTCAACGGGCTCTGGCTCTGGCGCATGGTCAACTGGCTCTGGCTCTGGGTCAACGGACTCTGGCTCTGGCGCTGGGTCAACGGGCTCTGGCTCTGGCGCTGGGTCAACGGGCTCTGGCTCTGGCGCTGGGTCAACGGGCTCTGGCTCTGGCGCTGGGTCAACGGGCTCTGGCTCTGGCTCTGGGTCAACGGGCTCTGGCTCTGGGTCAACGGGCTCTGGCTCTGGCGCTGGGTCAACGGGCTCTGGCTCTGGCGCATCATGGGACTCGGAACTGGACGGGGCCAGCACATCATGGGACTCGGAACTGGACGGGGCCAGCACATCAGGGGACTCGGAACTGGACGGGGCCAGCGCATCAGGGAGCTTGGGGCTGGATTCATGCTCTGGCGGACAGGCGACGGTCTCTGGCTGGACGGTCTCTGGCTGGACGGTCTCTGGCTGGACGGTCCTCTGGCTGGACGGTCTCTCCGGGGGAAGAAGCTCAGGAAGGTCGTCATAAGGGTCAGACTCAGGCTCTGGCATTAGCGTGCAGGTGATGGGCTCAGGCGCTGGCGTGCAGGTGATGGGCTCAGGCGCTGGCGTGCAGGTGATGGGCTCAGGGGCTGGCGGGCTTGTAACTGATTGGAGTGGGAGATCTTCCACGAAGCATTCAGATCCACACGACCACAGCGTGTGATCCACGAACTCCAGGAAGGATAGATGGAGGTCCCTTACTAGAAATATCTGGACTCGCGGGTCCTTCAGACCACCCCAGAAACTCCGTTTTAGCTCCTCCTCATCCTGAGTCTCGTCATCATACAACTCTATATAAAGTCCTGCATATTCTTCAAGTGAGCGCTCTTGTTGGAGAAGAATTGGTATTTCCATGAGGCTCACTTTCCTTTTCTTTTTTACGGTCGATCGTTCTGTCAGGGTTGCTGCAGGTAGCTGAAGACGAGGACACGGGAGCTTCAATATAATATTTTTAATTAACAAAATGAAACTTCCAAAATCAAACAAGAACAAAACTCCAGGAATTCAGGGTTAACACACAACCATACATTGACGACGGTCGACAAACACTGAGGGAAAACACAGGGTTTAAATGAACTGAACCAAATGAGATAATTAACTGAAAACAGGTGCAGAAAATTGGACACAAACGAGGAGCGGGAAAACTAACAGGACTAAACCAAAAATCACACAAGACAGGGGAAAACAAGATCACAAAAGATAACTAAACACATAGAATCGTGACAATAATATTTAAACTACATGTTTAAAATCATATCAAAAAATACCTTACGTTTTTACAAACCGTTTTGTTGAAAAATAACATGAATTAACCAGTTCGCTGTTTAAAGATGTGTAAAAGTGAACAGTGTATTTTCTCCAAAGTTTAGAGATGTTTCAAGTAATCTCCTTGAGTAATGTGAAACGCGTCCGTTCGCACCGGAGGCCTAGCCGAAAAATGACAGCCCGAGAGTGTGCACAGGGCCACACGTAGACTCCTCCCACGACACGCCTTCCACGCCTGTGAGCGTGAGAAATAGAACACACGTCACACATACGCCACACAAGCACCCCCTCACATAATGAAAGAAGAGCCTCCCCCCGTATCACACGGCGCTCTGTTTGAAAAGCCACAAACTCAACGTGCATTCTCTTGGAATTTACGCTAACTGCAGATCCCAAAGACTCGCGGGAGATGCCTTTATGAAGCTATGATGGATTTAACTTTAGCTCCGCGAAAATTACAAGGATCATGATTAACGAAATGAACCGGTGGAACGTGTGGAATATATTTTTCACTTGTCTGGAGGACATGTGGCGTACATGTGATTTTGACATGGATTTACGTGATGGCAGATTAACCAGTGTGGATATAACGATATAAGATTTACATGGAATACGACAGAAGACCTTATTACATGCTCCCTGAGACACAATCGACGTCTACAGAATATGCAGATATACTGTACAGATAAATAACACGGGAAGATCACGTAACGATCAACGTGCAAAAATAAATAACGTGAAAATAAAACGTTAGGCCTCAGAACAATTTAAAACAGATTAGAATGTTTTCTACAGATTCTTCACAGCCTACAGATTTTAAAAAACCAGCTAAAAACAAAAAAGTCAACGTCAAATCTTTTAAAACAAGAATGTCTTTCACGAACAACCTTTAAAGATAGGCCTACTAGAAAAAATAGTAAATTATGTTTTAAACGTGAACATTTAACATATCAACAGTTAAAAATACATAAAACGAATAGTTTTTAAGCAAAACTGTTTAACATTTCAATTCACTACTAAACTTTTGTTTAGTTCTTAGCTAAAAATATATCTTTCACTGTCCCGCAAAGCATCCTCACGGCTCGCGCTCCGAAAGCAAAACATGAATGAGAAATAGCTGGTCTGTGAGTCCCCGCCCACCTACAACTCCGAACGCATGAGAATACGCATGTGCAGAGGTAGGTCTATACCTACAGATTTCAATATCGGTAAAAAGACTTAATACAACGTTTTACATTTTATTTTATTTAGTTATTAATTCACTATTAGATCGCTCTAGCCTAATATTTTCAAGCGGTCCTCTAGCACAGCGCCCTCAACACACGCACACACGCACACACATATGGCATGTGTTATGCCTAGAAAATGAGAAATGATCTCTTGTGAACTCTGAATGGTATTGTGAGCTATGGGAGATAGGCTAGCTAGGCTACTGTAAACTTTTGGTTTTCTCAAAAATAGATTGATGAAAGCTATTTTTAAAGTCGACATGAAATCAAAATGTACCCTATTTACCATTCCCCTCAAGTCTGAGCAGAGATGGAGAGGAGGAGCGCTAGAATAAAACATTCCCTCTGTTCAATATTCCCTTTCACCGGGAAATCGTCACAACACTGGAGAAAAGTTGTTTTGCAACTTCCGGTTCACAGGGACTTTTAAAAACATTAATACAACTCTTTGCTTTACAAAAACTGTTATTACACTAAAACAAGAAACAATATTTAATTGACCCCTACAGCTAGTCATATAGTTAATTCTTTTTTTTATTCTCTATTTTTACAGACCTAAAACCGTGATTAGAAGTAGTCAAATACACAAACGATTTTTAACATTTATATACATTTGTGTGTTGCAAAAGCAGAAGTCTATCTTCTTTAAATAAAGATTTACCTCTATGCCTTAATTTCTTTAAAATAACTAGGTGACCTGCGTTATCTCTGTGATTACCTGATTAGTAATATTGCGAGATGTTTCTCACACGTATAAAAACCTCAGTTAGAAGACTTTTTAAATTTAACATTTTAAATGTCTCTGGCTCTGGCTCTGGGTCAACGGGCTCTGGCTCTGGGTCAACGGGCTCTGGCGCTGGGTCAACGGGCTCTGGCTCTGGCGCATCATGGGACTCGGAACTGGACGGGGCCAGCACATCATGGGACTCGGAACTGGACGGGGCCAGCACATCAGGGGACTCGGAACTGGACGGGGCCAGCGCATCAGGGAGCTTGGGGCTGGATTCATGCTCTGGCGGACAGGCGACGGTCTCTGGCTGGACGGTCTCTGGCTGGACGGTCTCTGGCTGGACGGTCTCTGGCTGGACGGTCTCTGGCTGGACGGTCTCTGGCTGGACGGTCTCTGGCTGGACGGTCTCCGGGGGAAGAAGCTCAGGAAGGTCGTCATAAGGGTCAGACTCAGGCTCTGGCATTAGCGTGCAGGTGATGGGCTCAGGCGCTGGCGTGCAGGTGATGGGCTCAGGCGCTGGCGTGCAGGTGATGGGCTCAGGGGCTGGCGGGCTTGTAACTGATTGGAGTGGGAGATCTTCCACGAAGCATTCAGATCCACACGACCACAGCGTGTGATCCACGAACTCCAGGAAGGATAGATGGAGGTCCCTTACTAGAAATATCTGGACTCGCGGGTCCTTCAGACCACCCCAGAAACTCCGTTTTAGCTCCTCCTCATCCTGAGTCTCGTCATCATACAACTCTATATAAAGTCCTGCATATTCTTCAAGTGAGCGCTCTTGTTGGAGAAGAATTGGTATTTCCATGAGGCTCACTTTCCTTTTCTTTTTTACGGTCGATCATTCTGTCAGGGTTGCTGCAGGTAGCTGAAGACGAGGACACGGGAGCTTCAATATAATATTTTTAATTAACAAAATGAAACTTCCAAAATCAAACAAGAACAAAACTCCAGGAATTCAGGGTTAACACACAACCATACATTGACGACGGTCGACAAACACTGAGGGAAAACACAGGGTTTAAATGAACTGAACCAAATGAGATAATTAACTGAAAACAGGTGCAGAAAATTGGACACAAACGAGGAGCGGGAAAACTAACAGGACTAAACCAAAAATCACACAAGACAGGGGAAAACAAGATCACAAAAGATAACTAAACACATAGAATCGTGACAATAATATTTAAACTACATGTTTAAAATCATATCAAAAAATACCTTACGTTTTTACAAACCGTTTTGTTGAAAAATAACATGAATTAACCAGTTCGCTGTTTAAAGATGTGTAAAAGTGAACAGTGTATTTTCTCCAAAGTTTAGAGATGTTTCAAGTAATCTCCTTGAGTAATGTGAAACGCGTCCGTTCGCACCGGAGGCCTAGCCGAAAAATGACAGCCCGAGAGTGTGCACAGGGCCACACGTTAGACTCCTCCCACGACACGCCTTCCACGCCTGTGAGCGTGAGAAATAGAACACACGTCACACATACGCCACACAAGCACCCCCTCACATAATGAAAGAAGAGCCTCCCCCCGTATCACACGGCGCTCTGTTTGAAAAGCCACAAACTCAACGTGCATTCTCTTGGAATTTACGCTAACTGCAGATCCCAAAGACTCGCGGGAGATGCCTTTATGAAGCTATGATGGATTTAACTTTAGCTCCGCGAAAATTACAAGGATCATGATTAACGAAATGAACCGGTGGAACGTGTGGAATATATTTTTCACTTGTCTGGAGGACATGTGGCGTACATGTGATTTTGACATGGATTTACGTGATGGCAGATTAACCAGTGTGGATATAACGATATAAGATTTACATGGAATACGACAGAAGACCTTATTACATGCTCCCTGAGACACAATCGACGTCTACAGAATATGCAGATATACTGTACAGATAAATAACACGGGAAGATCACGTAACGATCAACGTGCAAAAATAAATAACGTGAAAATAAAACGTTAGGCCTCAGAACAATTTAAAACAGATTAGAATGTTTTCTACAGATTCTTCACAGCCTACAGATTTTAAAAAACCAGCTAAAAACAAAAAAGTCAACGTCAAATCTTTTAAAACAAGAATGTCTTTCACGAACAACCTTTAAAGATAGGCCTACTAGAAAAAATAGTAAATTATGTTTTAAACGTGAACATTTAACATATCAACAGTTAAAAATACATAAAACGAATAGTTTTTAAGCAAAACTGTTTAACATTTCAATTCACTACTAAACTTTTGTTTAGTTCTTAGCTAAAAATATATCTTTCACTGTCCCGCAAAGCATCCTCACGGCTCGCGCTCCGAAAGCAAAACATGAATGAGAAATAGCTGGTCTGTGAGTCCCCGCCCACCTACAACTCCGAACGCATGAGAATACGCATGTGCAGAGGTAGGTCTATACCTACAGATTTCAATATCGGTAAAAAGACTTAATACAACGTTTTACATTTTATTTTATTTAGTTATTAATTCACTATTAGATCGCTCTAGCCTAATATTTTCAAGCGGTCCTCTAGCACAGCGCCCTCAACACACGCACACACGCACACACATATGGCATGTGTTATGCCTAGAAAATGAGAAATGATCTCTTGTGAACTCTGAATGGTATTGTGAGCTATGGGAGATAGGCTAGCTAGGCTACTGTAAACTTTTGGTTTTCTCAAAAATAGATTGATGAAAGCTATTTTTAAAGTCGACATGAAATCAAAATGTACCCTATTTACCATTCCCCTCAAGTCTGAGCAGAGATGGAGAGGAGGAGCGCTAGAATAAAACATTCCCTCTGTTCAATATTCCCTTTCACCGGGAAATCGTCACAACACTGGAGAAAAGTTGTTTTGCAACTTCCGGTTCACAGGGACTTTTAAAAACATTAATACAACTCTTTGCTTTACAAAAACTGTTATTACACTAAAACAAGAAACAATATTTAATTGACCCCTACAGCTAGTCATATAGTTAATTCTTTTTTTTATTCTCTATTTTTACAGACCTAAAACCGTGATTAGAAGTAGTCAAATACACAAACGATTTTTAACATTTATATACATTTGTGTGTTGCAAAAGCAGAAGTCTATCTTCTTTAAATAAAGATTTACCTCTATGCCTTAATTTCTTTAAAATAACTAGGTGACCTGCGTTATCTCTGTGATTACCTGATTAGTAATATTGCGAGATGTTTCTCACACGTATAAAAACCTCAGTTAGAAGACTTTTTAAATTTAACATTTTAAATGTCTCTGGCTCTGGCTCTGGGTCAACGGGCTCTGGCTCTGGGTCAACGGGCTCTGGCGCTGGGTCAACGGGCTCTGGCTCTGGCGCATCATGGGACTCGGAACTGGACGGGGCCAGCACATCATGGGACTCGGAACTGGACGGGGCCAGCACATCAGGGGACTCGGAACTGGACGGGGCCAGCGCATCAGGGAGCTTGGGGCTGGATTCATGCTCTGGCGGACAGGCGACGGTCTCTGGCTGGACGGTCTCTGGCTGGACGGTCTCTGGCTGGACGGTCTCTGGCTGGACGGTCTCTGGCTGGACGGTCTCTGGCTGGACGGTCTCTGGCTGGACGGTCTCCGGGGGAAGAAGCTCAGGAAGGTCGTCATAAGGGTCAGACTCAGGCTCTGGCATTAGCGTGCAGGTGATGGGCTCAGGCGCTGGCGTGCAGGTGATGGGCTCAGGCGCTGGCGTGCAGGTGATGGGCTCAGGGGCTGGCGGGCTTGTAACTGATTGGAGTGGGAGATCTTCCACGAAGCATTCAGATCCACACGACCACAGCGTGTGATCCACGAACTCCAGGAAGGATAGATGGAGGTCCCTTACTAGAAATATCTGGACTCGCGGGTCCTTCAGACCACCCCAGAAACTCCGTTTTAGCTCCTCCTCATCCTGAGTCTCGTCATCATACAACTCTATATAAAGTCCTGCATATTCTTCAAGTGAGCGCTCTTGTTGGAGAAGAATTGGTATTTCCATGAGGCTCACTTTCCTTTTCTTTTTTACGGTCGATCATTCTGTCAGGGTTGCTGCAGGTAGCTGAAGACGAGGACACGGGAGCTTCAATATAATATTTTTAATTAACAAAATGAAACTTCCAAAATCAAACAAGAACAAAACTCCAGGAATTCAGGGTTAACACACAACCATACATTGACGACGGTCGACAAACACTGAGGGAAAACACAGGGTTTAAATGAACTGAACCAAATGAGATAATTAACTGAAAACAGGTGCAGAAAATTGGACACAAACGAGGAGCGGGAAAACTAACAGGACTAAACCAAAAATCACACAAGACAGGGGAAAACAAGATCACAAAAGATAACTAAACACATAGAATCGTGACAATAATATTTAAACTACATGTTTAAAATCATATCAAAAAATACCTTACGTTTTTACAAACCGTTTTGTTGAAAAATAACATGAATTAACCAGTTCGCTGTTTAAAGATGTGTAAAAGTGAACAGTGTATTTTCTCCAAAGTTTAGAGATGTTTCAAGTAATCTCCTTGAGTAATGTGAAACGCGTCCGTTCGCACCGGAGGCCTAGCCGAAAAATGACAGCCCGAGAGTGTGCACAGGGCCACACGTAGACTCCTCCCACGACACGCCTTCCACGCCTGTGAGCGTGAGAAATAGAACACACGTCACACATACGCCACACAAGCACCCCCTCACATAATGAAAGAAGAGCCTCCCCCCGTATCACACGGCGCTCTGTTTGAAAAGCCACAAACTCAACGTGCATTCTCTTGGAATTTACGCTAACTGCAGATCCCAAAGACTCGCGGGAGATGCCTTTATGAAGCTATGATGGATTTAACTTTAGCTCCGCGAAAATTACAAGGATCATGATTAACGAAATGAACCGGTGGAACGTGTGGAATATATTTTTCACTTGTCTGGAGGACATGTGGCGTACATGTGATTTTGACATGGATTTACGTGATGGCAGATTAACCAGTGTGGATATAACGATATAAGATTTACATGGAATACGACAGAAGACCTTATTACATGCTCCCTGAGACACAATCGACGTCTACAGAATATGCAGATATACTGTACAGATAAATAACACGGGAAGATCACGTAACGATCAACGTGCAAAAATAAATAACGTGAAAATAAAACGTTAGGCCTCAGAACAATTTAAAAAGATTAGAATGTTTTCTACAGATTCTTCACAGCCTACAGATTTTAAAAAACCAGCTAAAAACAAAAAAGTCAACGTCAAATCTTTTAAAACAAGAATGTCTTTCACGAACAACCTTTAAAGATAGGCCTACTAGAAAAAATAGTAAATTATGTTTTAAACGTGAACATTTAACATATCAACAGTTAAAAATACATAAAACGAATAGTTTTTAAGCAAAACTGTTTAACATTTCAATTCACTACTAAACTTTTGTTTAGTTCTTAGCTAAAAATATATCTTTCACTGTCCCGCAAAGCATCCTCACGGCTCGCGCTCCGAAAGCAAAACATGAATGAGAAATAGCTGGTCTGTGAGTCCCCGCCCACCTACAACTCCGAACGCATGAGAATACGCATGTGCAGAGGTAGGTCTATACC